>JAQZBX010003088.1:27152-67494 GCA_029593785.1 Cabassous unicinctus
CAGCGGGCTACACGGTAGCCCTAAACT
Organism: Cabassous unicinctus; assembly: GCA_029593785.1. Classification (NCBI taxonomy): domain Eukaryota; kingdom Metazoa; phylum Chordata; class Mammalia; order Cingulata; family Chlamyphoridae; genus Cabassous; species Cabassous unicinctus. The sequence continues at coordinate 27,180 of JAQZBX010003088.1, forward strand.
CTATAAATTGTACTGCACTTCCCTAATAAAGTAGACCTGCGCCACCAGCCTCGTCTCCGCAGCTTCTTTACTGCGTCGCCCTCCACACCGGATTCCCCCACACGCCAGCCGGGCCACCAGCTCGGGGTCTCCTCTCCCACCCGGAGAGAGAGACAAACCACAGCCTCCTTAACTGGCTTCAAGGTTCCAAAATGAACTATGGGAAAAAGATATTTTGGAGATGCCTGGACTATAGAAAAGTTTTCTTTGATACTTATGTGAATGCTCATTACTGTCAATTCTGTTCACTATCAGAGGGAGAGGGTGCAAGAAAGAATTTGTACTCCAGAAAACAAATATATCAAATACATGAGTTATGTTTATTAGACCTATCTTCTTATAGTGTTTGAATATGTTCTTAAATTCTTTTCACATGTTTGTGCCTCTCTATTGTTTTTCTTTCCCTAGGCATTATGGAAGCTATTACATTTCTAGAATCATAGTTTCTAATTTCTTTATATATGCCCCCATCCATCACTACATATACAAGATTTTACATATTTTATTATGTTCAATGACTGTGTGACTTCATCTCTTCTCTTGGTTATAAACTTCTTTTAAAAGCTGGAATTTTAATTATCCTTAGTTATTTATTACCTTGTATTTAGTGACCACCTAACAAATGTTTGTTGAGCTAAAATAAAAGCTAAACTGATATCTTCTGTGATCCTATGGAAGGAAAGAGAAGAAGTCCACATGAACTTCCAATCCTACTGCTGTGTGCTATATTCGACATAGCTGCTTACATCTGCCTTCCTTCCCAAGGAGAATATTCTCTGTGAAGTAACAGAACATGACAAGAACCATAGATGTTGTTGAATGATTTTTCTTCTTGTTGTTTTTTTCCCAGTAAGCCTGGCTTAACAAGGTTTTAGAATGGCAGTGGAAGGAAGATTTTCTCTTCTACAAGACACTATAGTCCTCACTGTGTGTTCTGTTGATATGGAAGAAGAGAATAAAAAAATTAAAGACACTTAGTATTTTCTGTTACTTTTTCAGACACTTGTCTTGAAGAAGTTTCACTTTATGTGAAAACTGTGTGTTGACATTTCGTGATCTTCAGATCCCAGAAGGGATATTTCTAATGATCAGAGAAGGAAGCAATATGATGCTGACTGATAATTATCTACAATGATATTCAGTTTCTGTTATGATTTTAATAAACTTTTAATTTTAGAATAGTTTCAGTTTCACAGAAACGTTGAAAACATAGAGCAGCATCTCATGTACTCTACCCAGTTTCCCTTATTAATAACGTCTTACATTTATATTGTATGTTTATTATGTTGAATGAACCAATATTTATACATTATTATTAACTAAAGTCCCTACTTTATTCAGATTTCCATAGTTTTAAAAAAATTTTATTTATTATTTTTTTTACCTAATATTCTTTTTCTTTTCCAGGATTCTATCCACAATACCACATTACATTTAATCATCATATCTCCTTAGGTGCCTCTTAGCTATGACAATTTCTTAGACTTTCTTTGCTTTTGATAACCTTTACAGTTTTGGGGAGTCCTGGCCACGTATTTTGTAGAATGTCCTTTAATTGTGATTTGTCTGTTGTATGTATGTATGTATGTATGTATATATGTATTTATTCAGTTGTAAATTTACAGAAAAACCATGCAGAATGCACAGAGTTCCCACATACCCACTTCTCTCACACAGTTTTCCCTATTAGTAATATTTTGCATTAGTGTGGTACTTTTGTTACAATCGATGAAACAATTTTATTCTAATTATACTATTAACTTTAGCACACTATTTACATTAGGGTTCATTCTTTGTGTTATACAGTTCTATGGGTTTTTTTGTGGATATGTGTGTGGTAACTTATATATAACCTAAAATTTCTCTTTTTATCCCTTTTCAAATACATAGTTCAACAGAATTAATTACATTCACAAAGTTGTGCCTCCATCACAATCATCCACTGCTAAAACTTTTCCATCACTGCTAACAGAAACTCTGTGATGTTTTTCTCTTGATTAGACTGGGACTATGAATTTTGGGGAGGAAGCCCACAGAGGTGAAGTACCATTTTCATCCCATCTCATCAAATGTACTATAAACATGATTTATACTTGTTGACATTGACCTCGACCACTGCCTGAGGTAGTGTTTGTCAGGTTTCTCCACCGTAAAGTTACTCTTTTCTGCTCCTTTTCATACTGTACTCTTTGGAAGGAAGTTATTATGCAATAACTTTCATTAAGGGGAAGTAAGGGGCTGGGGAGTTATCCTCCACCTCTTTGAGGATGGGGTAGCTACATATATTATTTGAAATTATTCTGCACAGGGAATTTGTTTACTCTCCCTCATTTATTTATGTATTTGATTATTTGTTTATATCAGTGTTGACTTATGGATATTCATTTTATTTTTGTGTTATAATACAATACTACTTTATTTGTTTTGTTGCTCAATAGTTCCAGCTTTGGACATTGGAAGCTCTTTCAGTTGACTCTGACATGCTCCATGATTGTAGTGTTATTCTTTTATTTTAACACTTTCTGATTCTGACACTACAAGATACTCCAAGTTCATCTTGTATATATATCCTGTCCCAGTCTTAAACTCAGCCATTTGTCCAAGGATCCCTGGCTCTTTTTAGTGGAGAATGGTATTAGAAACTGAAATCGGGGTGCTAGGAGTATTTATTCTTACTGGTATGTCATTGCTTCTAGCCTTTCCCAGCTAACAGAGAAAGGAAATATAGGTGTCTTTATTGTGAATATGCCCACATCCATCTGCATTTTTAAAAAAGAAGCTTTAAATTACGTAAATGTTACATCAAAAATATAAGGGATTCCCATACATCCCCATCCGCTCCCCATCCCTCACTTTTCCCTATTAACAACATCTTTCATTAGTGTGGTACATTTGTTACAATTGATGAGCCCATATTGAAGCATTGCTACTAACCATGGTCTATAGTTTACACTAAAGTTTACACTTTGCACTGCACAGTTTTATAGATTTTGACAAAATGTATAATGGCTTGTATCCATCATTTGCCATGTTATGCAGGGCCATTACAATATCCCAAAAATGCCCCATGTTACACATATTCTTCCCTCTCCCTCCCCTCAGAAACTCTGGTGGCCACTGCCTTCATATCAATGATACAAGTTCTTCCATTGATAGGATAATGATAAATTTACTTTAGTCCATAATTGCGCTCCACCCTTATGTTTGTTCATTCCTCAGTCTTGAGGATTTGAGGATGGTGATATCCATTCTTCTTCTGATTGAGAGGAGGCTTAGATCCCATGGGGCAGATGGATAGAACTGTCTTGCTTGCAGTTGTGGACACTCTGTTTTTTGGGATGGACATTGTCCATCATCATCCTTTTGTTAGTTTTCCTGAGTGAGTCCATTGAACTGGAGAGTAGATGTTGCAACTCTGCTGAGATTCAGGGCTCAACCAGCATATGAACAGACTGAAGATTTAAGTCTCTGGGACATATATTTAATGAGTATAGTGCTAATTATGGGTTCAAATAAAAGGCACAGAAAAGTCTTATGGAGGGAAATTATAAATGAGTCTAATTCTGTTACATTGGGGAGCATATATTCCAAAGTAAGGCCCACTGACAGGGTGCCGAATGCCTGCCTATAGTGTCTAGATGTCTCTAGAGCCCTCAGGAGCCCCACTGTTTGAGGCACTGTTTACTGTGGCAGTCAATGAGATCCTGCTGAGATGTGCATAAGTGTAACCTCTGGAATGACCTCCCGACTCACTTTGAAATCTCTTAGCATAAAAACTCATTTGTATTTACTATTTCCCCCTTTTGGTCAAGGTCTTTTTCCAAATGCATCGCTAGATGGCACTTAGTAATAATCCCTTGGTGCCAGGGAAGCTCATCCCTGGGAGTCATGTTCCACACCAGGGGGAAGGTAGTGAGTTTATATGCTGAGTTTGGCTTAGAAAGGCCACATTTGAGCAACAAGGAGGATTTCAGGAGGTAACTCTTAGGCAAAATTTCAATTTCACAAAAACAAGGTTCATAAGTACAACCATAAATATCAAGGGACTGGTGTAATGTTCTGTACTCCTTTGCTAGGTACTGTAAATGTACTTGGCGAATTCTTGCTACTTTATTAGAGAATGTAGTATAGGACTTCCCAGGATGGAAATACAATATTCTTTGATTTTGTGTGGGTCTTCACCACTAAGACAATGCCCCATGACCATTTGAACATGTTCCTATGCCACAGAGGCATGTCCTAAGTGCACTCTATCCCACACATCCCCCCATCACTGACACCCCACACCATTGATCTTTCCCTGTCCCAGTTGTGACCCTTCTGTGACCAAAACCTTCCCAAGAATGAAACCAAAAAAATAAACAAATAATAATAATAATAAAATAAAATAGTAATAGTAAAAAATAACAAATAAAATATAAAAATAAAAAACAAAATAAAAAAAATTTTCCATTGTGTCTTTCATCACCATAAGATCTGTTGTCTTTTATGTACAGTGACACTTTTTTCCATATGTTAGCCCAGTGTCTTATTTTTTTCACTTTATCTTCAAAGAAGCATTAGATTTTAGAAAAGTCACATAGAAAATATAGGAGATTATTCTATACCCAACCCACTTCTCCTCTCTCCCTCTCCCCTTTTAATAACATCTTATATGAATATGGTACATTTGTTGCAATTGATGTACAAATACTGAAGCATTGTTACTAACTTTGGTCAATGGTTTACATTATGGTTTGCATTTTGCACTGTACTCTTTTATGGGTTTTAACAAAATTTAAAATGGCCTGTATCCATCATTGCAAGGTCATGCAGAGCAATTCCAATGCCCTATATTCCATCTATTCTATTCTTCCCTCCCTCTCTCCTCAGAACCTAGGGTAAACACTAAGTTTTGATCTTTGAAGAATAAGGTTCATAGTTACATGTGATAATATTGAGGGCTTGACATATTGGTCTGTTTTCTTTTATTAGGCACTGCTTATGTTCTTGAGAAATTCTTGCCCTCTAATTAAGAACATAACAGGACTCCCCAGGATGGGAGTTTAATGTTTTCTTGTTTATTGGGTGAGTCTCCATCCAATGACAGACTATGACAAGATGAACACTTTCATATTCCATAGAAACGTGTCCCAGGTGCACACTATCCTGCGTATTCCTCCACCCCCATGCCCTGAACCAGCAATCCTCCCATGCCAAATTTGCCAAAAGAACATTCTTACCACTGTAATTTTAACCACAGACCTACAAATCCCAAGAGTTTATCTGTTCCTTCTTCCAGCCCTCCCCCTAGTTCCATGGATAGTCCAACCCAACCCCCCTCACCCTACTCCCCCTCACATTCCAGCACTGTTGAACTGAATCACATCACTGCACCACTGTCACCCCCATCCACTGCCCAAGCACCCCCTTCTACCTTATCATAAATTTTGCCCATATTTGGCATCAACTCACCACCCTCTACTCCCTTTCTGTCTCCTGATAACCTATTTTCCAGGCTCTAGGACTGTGAGTCTGCTCAATTTGCTTAAATCATATCAGTGAGGTCATATAATATTTGTTCTTCAGTGACTGGCTTACTTCACTCAATATAAGGTCTTCAAGATTCATCCATGTTGTCCAGTGTGTTAATACTGCATTCCTTCTTACAGCTGAGTAATATTCCATTGTATGTATATACCACAATTTGCTTATCCATTCACATCTGCATCTACATTAAGCTATACATGATTTCATACTGATGTCTCCAACTCTAATCCATTACCACATGGGTATTTTAAATTTCTTTCTGTGTTTATCTGTAATCTCCCACTCCACTAGTGAGAAACTTAGCTCCCCCATCCGCCATCCATATCCCTAATTGTTCCATTCCACTATAACATGTATAGTGGTTTCAGAATTGTTAACCCATACTCCCAAAGGAAACAGCTTAATCAACTAGAATATAATGCTTTTTAATGAAGCTTGATATGTCAGCAAAAACTGAGACAACTAATCTCTCTCTCTCTCTCTCTCTCTCTCTCTCTCTCTCTCTTTCTCTCTCTCATATTCCTGGGCTGCATGGTCTGTCAGAACTATTCCTCTCTTCTTGTTTGCATCATTTTCCACTCTACCTGAAGTCTGATACTCATTTCCTAAGCAGGCATAGGGTAGCAAATGGTTCTACCATAATTCTCTCATGGCTTCAGTTGAAGAGCCCAATGGAGACTGCTTAGAGTTGCCATCTCAATGATAAATTTCTGAGAGGATTATGTGATTTCCCCATCTTGGGTCAAGTGCCAACACTTTAAATCACCTATAGCCAGTAATTTGGCCCAGTGCCCACTTTGCAAGGACTGTGGAAACCAATGTCCTGAAAAGGGGACATGAGCAGGTTCTATAAGAAGGACACGCAGAGTTGGGAGGAAATGATTTCAATTTCTAGCAAATGTGTGTGTGTATATGTGTATGGATGCATGCGTGTGAGTGTGTGCCTATGCACATACATGAATGCAGGACATGCATGTAACATATCCAAAGTTAATCCATAAATTTCCTTTAACATCCTTAAAAATGTAGCTCTGCTCAAGTAACTTTGATTTTGGAATTAAGAACACAAGAATAGGGGAAATTATAGTTTAAAATTTATGCACATCCTCTTTTACTAAGTTTAGATTCCTTACTCAAGAATACAGCTGATTACATATTGTCAGGTGAATTCTGCAGAGCAGGGGTGAGCCATAGCCTCATACATAAGTACCAAAGCTATTTTCTTGCCACTTATGATCCTTTTAGGGTACTACAAAATGTCTATTTGAAGATTGTCATTTAGCCCAAATGGAATCTGTTGGTATGACTGAAGATCACTTAAAACAAAAACTTAGGCTGCTTTGTTCTAACAGTTGCTAAGCCTGGCTGAATTATTTAGACTGCTGGAACACGCTATTGTTTCTATTACAAAAACACGTCTTTGTCCCTTTGGTGAAAGGCATAATTGCACAGAATAGTAAAATGCCATAAAAAATCCATTTTTATTTATAAATATTATTTCTTTATTTATTAAATATTATAATTTAGCAATCTAGCCAAAAAGTGTATCTTACGGTTAGAAAATTGCTCTCATTTGTAAGAGCTCTAAATGTAAACACAAGTATGGAAATAGATAACTTTTTTTTGTCAGCATATTTTATTGACACATGTGACTTCCAGTTATCCTGTAACTTATGTCCTCCCCTTCTTCCTTAGTAATAGAGCCCCCAAATTTGATATAGGCACAAGAAAATAGGAATCAAGACTTTGTTTTCCAGTCTCCACTCCTTGCAGGTATATGTGACTATAATTAAGTCCCTGTATAAAACTTCCAGGAAATTTCCTTAAAATAACCATTAAAAAACAACAACACCCTTTTTTCCCCCAGTGGCTAGAATTTGGATGTAATGGCTGAAATGAAAGCAGCCACCTTGGACCATGAAATAGAAGCCACAAATTGAAGCTACAGAGTTACAAAACAAAAGGAGCTTGAGTCCCTATCAGTGCTGAGCTGTATACTTGCCTTGGACTGCTTGGCTCCTGTATCAGTTATCTATTGGCCACAATAATACTGAGTAAGAAATGTCCACAAAACCTCCATGGCATACAACAATAAATATTTATCTCACACATATGTGGGATTCAGCTCATCTGATGCTAGGCTTTCTCATACCAGATCAGCCTGGGTTCGATTGGCATATGGCATGACGTGGCTGTACTGCCACGCACAGCCTCCAGTAGGCCAGCTGAGCACATCCTTCTCTTGGTAATGATAGAAGCACAAACGAGCAAGTGGACACATGCAAAGCCCCTTGAGGTTTAGGCTTGGAACTGGAACACCAGCACTTCTGCCTCATTCTGTTGGCTAAAGCAATGCACAAGGCCAGCCAGATTCAAGGAAATAGATTCTACCTCTTCAGTGATTAGAAGTGCAAGTTACATAGCAAAGGGGATGAACACAGGGAGGGGTGAGGAAGAGGAACTATTTTGCAGTCTTTCACGTTTTCAGACTTCTTTTAGGTAAAAGACTAATAAACTTGTCTTGTTGAAACTTCTGTAATTTAGTTTAGTTTTATTTTCATTATATGTAGGTGACCCTAATCTGCATTGATTTGTTGAGCTATCACTGGAAGGTGAGCGCCATGAGGGCAGGGATTTTTGTCTGTTTAAATTCATAGCTCAATCTACAGAACTTGGTGTGATGTCTGGTCTGTTGATGGAATAAATTAATGACACAGTACTTAAGCTAAATATTTTAGACAAGTCCCCATCTGTAGGAAGAACACAAATATAGGAGAAGTGGTAACAAACACGAAAACTACGTTTCTGAGTAATAGCTTTAGAACCAAATTAGCCTGTCATGAAATAAATATTTTTTTTAATGCTGACGTGTCCTAAAATAATTTGGTGACTGTGACAGATTCAATAAATTGTCTCACTCAGCTCCCATTTCAATTCCTTTTAACTTGACTTCTGGAATTATGAAGATTTAAAAGCTAAACTCAACATTTTTTACACTCCCTAGCAGCCAGGGTACTGCAAGCAATCTTGCCCCACTTACACTTGATCTGGAGGTAGAAGTGAGCAACACAGAGTGGTCACTGTGCATAGAGAGAGTATGTCTCCTGGCACAAATGAAGACAGGAGAATCCAGTTCTCCTGGGTCAGCTATAGAGAAGTTTCTGGCTTGGTTCCACAGGGTGTTCCAGATGTACTTCACTGAAAAAGTCCAGGGGTATAGTGGTGGTTTAAGGCTGTATGTACCCCAGAATAAACATGCTCTTAAATCTAATCTATCCCTGTGGGTGTGGACCCATTGTAAGTAGGAACTTTTGGTGATGCTACTTCAGTTAAGGCGTGGCCCACATCGCTCAGGATGGGTCTTAATCCTATTACTGGGGTACTTTATAAATGGGATGAATAAGAGAGAGAAAAAAAGCCATGGAAGCAAGAAGATGAAATCAACGAAAACTGGAATAGAAGGGAGAGACCAGCAGAAGCTGCCATGTGTCTTGCCACGCCACAGAGGAGTCAAGGATGGCTGGCAACTGGTCTTCGGGAAGAAAGTATCGCCTTGATGATGCCTTAATTTTGACATTTTCTCTGCCTCAAACTGTAAGCTAATAAATTCCCATTGTTTAAGACAAACCGTTTCAGGGTATCTACTTTAAATAGCCTAGCAAACTCAAACTGAAAATGTTTCAGCATTTCTTCTGGCTGCTCTATTTCTGGTTGTGTGGCTCTCAAGCCCAATACTTGGACATTCCAAGATATTCTGTAAATTAAATAATATCTTCTGAAAGACCTTTTTCTTTATGAATCAGCCAGAGGGGATTCTGTTGTCTGCAGTTATTTTCAGAAACTACCAAAGATTTGGCCAATTATATTGGCACTGCATTTGCTGGTGTGCCATTTTTATGGCTCTTCAGTTAAAAATGTTGTGGAAACTTTTAATTTGAAACTAAGGATAGAGATAAGAAAACTTCTTATATATATACATTTAAAAACATACCTTTGTTTTTTGTTTATTTTTAAAAATATTTCTTTGGCTATCAAAAGAAGTGACATTACAAAATAGAATATGATTAGAGCACCAAGAAGTGGGAATGATTAATTTCTCACATGTGTTTTACACATCTTTTCTTTATCCATAAAGACCAAACTTCGTGTTCATTATTCTTTTTTTCCATGTGCCCTTTTTTATATCTCTGAATAAATTTTTGTCCCACATAGAACACTAATAGCATGAAAATACTGGAAATAATGAATTTACTTTAAGCGATCTTTTTGATCTGCATAAAAGTTTTTACACCAGCAAAGTAAGATGATTTTCCAAACATTTTAATTTATTTTGGCAGAAATAGATATAAACTCAAAGAGAAAACGTAATTGTCACAAAAATAAATGCAACTTTACACATGTAAGCTTATGCGTGGGTTTCTCAGCCTTGGCACTGTTACATTGGGGCCGGATAATTCTTTGATATGGGGGTTCATCCTGTGCATTGTAGGATGTTTAGCACCATCTTCAGCCTCTACACAATAGATGCCAATAGCACAAACCTCCCTAATTGTCACAGTCAAAAATGCCTCCAGATGTGCCAAATGTCCCCTTGGGAGCAAAACCACTCTGGTTGAGAACCACTGATTTATACAGGCACATGGAGCATGGAAGTAATTTCTGGAGAAGTATTTAAAAATATTTTTCAAGATCTTGAAGAACTACATCTTAGTGCATAAAATATGTATCATAGATTACAGATATTATCGTATCAAGGCTTTGTATTGAAGTGGTTGTATCTTTCCACTTTTTCATTCTATCACATTAGTGATGTGAAATTTGGCTTTCTTTATATCATATCTAAATGAGTGAGTTTTCAATTTGATAAAGACAAAAAAAGAAAAAGCCAGGCATATAAACAAAAATAACAAAAACAAAAATAACCAGAGGCACCTATCAAGTACCTGTGATTCATTTTTGAGCCTATGGTGTTATTATTTTAATTCCTGGGAATACCATTAACAGGTTCTGGGGGCGAATAAAAAATTATTTTCTTTTTCTCCCAGCAGCTCAAAAGTAAAATAGCTGTTTACCTGAGTTCCATTCTCAAACCACATGGGGGTGGCTCTTGGGCCATATTGTTATCAAGTTTTGTTATATGCTCTGTGATCTTAGTTTTGGAAGCTAGTGGGGGCAGTTTTGAGGCCTCAGAAATAATAATTTATTTTTAAAACACCCCATCAAAATATTTTTTTCTACTCTATCAACATTTGTCTCAAACATAGCATCCAGAATTTTGTGTTAGAATGAACATTTCAAAATTTGGGACTCATAAAGAAATATTCTTTTTATAATGTGCCAGAATAACAAATAAATTAAAGATGTGGTTGCAAACACAGACATTTGGTTTGTTTGAGTAAATTAAACATTACTTACATTAATTTAAAAATATCTGCTAATTGAAGTTCAGGAGACTCAAATTCTAATCATACTTCTGGAACAAACTAGACAAAATGATTTTAGGAAGAGGGAGAAGAAAGGTACTTTTTTTGTTTCCCCCTAAATGACTCCTCTGGGTGGGGGGCTCAACATATTCTCCCCACCTACTTGACTTATACTGCTTCAAGTCACTCAACTCCTCTCTGACTTCCTCACCTTCAAATTAGTTTGTTGGCTCTGGCCAGGTTTTCTTAATGGAGAGTCCGTGAATGCAATTCAAGATCGTCTATGAATTCCCTAAAGTTGGATGAAAAATTTAGAGTATGTGTGTATGTGCAATCTTCTGGTCTAGAGCTTCTATCAGATTCTCAAAGGGATTTGGATCCAGAAAAATAAAGAACCAGTTCACTTAGAACAAACTGGGGTGTGTATAGCTCTGGGAATAGGCAAAGCCTTTCCAGGGGGGCATGTGGGCATGGAAAGCACTGAAGACACCTTTTTGGGTTCTCAATTTCCAGATGTATTGCATGTTAAAATGGATCTCCCTGAAAAAGAAGCTGTGAGAAAGTACCTGAGATGGAGGGCTAAGGCTCCTTTCATACCTCTTCTTTCATAATCTCCATCATTCACTTTATAAAATAAAGATTTATTTCCAATTCTTTCTTAATCTTACAATGCTGCATTGTCTTATGGTGTCTTCACAATGCCAAATAGAGAGCTATTTCAAAGTATTAATTGTTGGGGTTGAGAACATGAATGACTCTAATGACTAGATAACATTCCCTTTGCACATTTCATGGTTTTGATTTCAATCAAATTGAAAGTACACTTAACAAAATTGTTAGCTGGTAAAACATTACATTTTTGGATGATGGGTCCTAATTGATTGTTGGTATAAGGAGGTTAGGAAACTGGTGACATTGCTGTAAAAAAATGGTTTTCAGCCTGTTATAGGTTGAATTATGTATCGCAGGAAAAAAACATATTCTAGGTCTTAATCCATTCCTGTGGGTGTGAACCCATTGTAGACAGGAACTTCTGAAGATGTTATTTTTTAAAAATTTTTATGTTATTTTATTTTTTTAACAAATCCATTTTATTGATACATATTAATAAATATACAATTCATCCAAGGTATACAATCAATGATATTTGTTAAAATCACATAGTTGTGCATTCATCACTTCAATCATTATTAGAGCATTTTCATTATTTTAATAATACTAATAAACAAAAAACAGACAAACAAACAAACAAACAAGAAAATTCCTCACCTCTCAATCTCTCTATGCTTCCCCCATTGTACATAGCTGCTGTTTCTGGCTATTCTATCCAAAGTGTATAATCAATGGCTTTTAGTATAATCACAATGTTGTACATTCATCATCTCAAAAATTTTAGAACAATTTCATTATTCCAGAAAGAAAGACTCCACACCCCTTAGCATTCCTTCCTTAGACATACATAACCACTAATCTCCTTTTGTCTTTATATTTGCATTTTATATAAATGGAATCATTCTATAAGTAATACTCTGTGTCTGGTCTCCTTCACTTAGTATAATGTTTTTGTTTTTTTTTCTGAAATTTACATTATGTGCTATTAACTTACATTTGTTCAGCTTCAAAGGAAAATGGTCTTATACATGCAATTCTGCCCATATTCATATTTCACATAATGTATTTATATTTCACATGATATATTTAGTTCATAATAGGTCATCATACAGTATTTGTCCTTTTGTGTCTGGTTTGCTTCACTCAACATAATGTCCCCAGGTTCACCCATGTTGTCATATGTTTCATTCTTCTTACAGCTGCATAATATTCCTTAGTGTGTATACTCCACAATTTGTTTATCCATTCATCAGGTGATGGACACCTAGGTTGTTTCCAACTTTTGGCTATTGTGAGTAACGCTGCTATGAACATCAGTGTGCAGATAGATATTTGTGTAACTGCTCTCAGTTCTTCTGGGTATATACCTACCAATGGTATTGCTGGGTTCCACGGCAAGTCTATACTCAACTTCCTTAGGAGCTGCCAAACAGTCCTTCACAGTGATTGTGCCATTCTACATTCCCACCAACAGTGAATAGTGAATAAGCATTCTTATCTCTCCACATCCCCTCCAACATTTACAGTTTTCCAACTTTTAATAGTGGCCAGTCTAATAGTGTGAAATGATATCTCATTGTAGTTTTGATTTGCATTTCCCTAATTACTAGCCATGTTAAACATTTTTTCATGTGTTTCTTCACCATTTCTATTTCTTCTTTGGACAGTTGTCTTTTCAAGTCTTTTGCCCATTTTTTAATCGGATGCTTTGTCTTTTTATTGTTGAGTTGTATAATCTCCTTATATGTCATGGACATTAAACCCTTATCAGATATGTGATTGCCAAATATTTTCTCCAGTTGAGTCGGCTGCCATTTCACCCTTTTGACAACATCTTTTGAGGTGTAAAAGTGTTGAATTGTGAGGAGGTCCCATTTATCTATTTTTTCTTTTGTTGCTCATGCTTTGGGTGTAAGGTTTAAGAAACTACCACCTACCACAAGACATTGAAGATATTTTCCTACATTTTCTTCTCTGAGTTTGATGATTGTTGTTTTTATATTTAAATCCTTGATCCATTTTGAGTTAATTTTTGTATAAGGTGTGAGATATGGGTCTTCTTTCTTTATTTTGGATATGGCTATCCAGTTCTCCCAGCACCACTTGTTGAATAGACTTCAAGCCCTACTGGGTGGTTTTAACAGACTTGTCAAAGATCGCTTGTCTGTAGATGTGAGGGTTAATTTCTGAGTTCTTGATTTGTTTCTACTGTCTGTCCTTGTGCCAGAACCATGCTGTTTTTACCACTGTAGCTAAGTAATATGCTTTAAAGTCAGGAAGTGAGAGTCATCCAACTTCATTCTTCTTTTTAAAGACATTTTGACTATTTGACATCCCTTACCCTTCCAAATAAATTTAATTATTGGTTTTTTGATTTCTGCAAAAAAGGGTGTTGGGATTTTTATTGAGACTGCATTGACTCTGTTCAAACCCCTTGAACTACATGCAAAGCTGATAAGATTTTTGTGAAATTTATATGAGCAGAACCACTATCAAGATGAACTGAAAAGGACAGAGGGGAGATAAATTGAAGGAAGAATGACTTCAAAGGCAGGGCCTTGGAAACAGAGTTATGGAGCAAAAAGATCTCTTTGGGCCTAGAGAGTGGGCTCCTGTGTTTGGAAGGAGCAGGCCATCTGCCTCAGTTCTTGGAGGGGGCAGGCTTTGCATCCTGGTGTTCAGAGAGAGTGCTGTTATCCCAATTCTCAGGGAGGGTGGGTCCTATTTCCCAGCCTTTGGGCAAAAAAACAGAGGACTACAAGTGTTGGAAAGGATGTGGAGGAATGGGAACCCTCATCTACTCCTTTAACACATTCATGTAGCATGGTCCAGCCATTTAGGAGGACAGTTTGGTGGTTCCTCAAAAAACTAACTATAGAAGTGCCATATGATCCAGCAATTCCACTGCTGGGTATATACCCAGAAGAGTTGAAAGTAAGGACACGAACAGATATATGCACACCAATATTCATAGTGGCATTATTTACTATTGCCAAAAGTTGGAATCAACCCAAATGCCTATCAACAGATGAATGGATAAACAAAATGTGGACATACATACAATACATACAATGGAATATTTCTCAGCTGTAAGAAGAAATACAGTGCTAACACATGGGATAACAGGGACGAATCTAGAGGACCTTATGCTGAGTGAAGTAAGCCAGGCATAGAAGGACAAATATTACATGATCTCACTGATATGAATTAAGCAAATCAAGCAGACTCAGCTATTGTCTGGAAGATGGGTTTACAGGAAATAGAAAAGGAGAAGGAGGTTGTGAGCCAATGCCCACACAGGCATGATCTATGATAAGGTAGAAGTGTGTAGTTGGGCAATGAAGGATATGACAGGAGGGTAGTGATACTATTGAGTTGGGTGGTGCAGGTTTGACAGCAGGTAGAATGGGGAGGGTGGTTTGGATGATCCATGGAATTTGGGGAAGGGTTGGGGGAGGACGAGGTGAACACTGGGGATGGGCGGGTAGTGGTTGAAAGTACAAAGTTGGGAACACTCTTATGGCAATATGACAAGGAGGGGTTACTGGTTTAGGGTGTTTGATGGGGGGACATTTGGGACAAGATACACCTGGGACAGGCTTCTCGGGAGTGTGCAAGTGATCATTTTGTCATAATGTGTTGTATCAGTGGGTGGAGACCCACATAATGAGTGGGAAGGATCTGGACTCCCATCCTGGGGAAGACCAATATGTTCTCAAACACAGGGACAGGAGTCCTTTGAGAGCATGGGCGTTTCCTAATAGGGGAGGACAAACCAGTGTGTCATGGCCTCAGTGTTGTTTCAAGTAACTATAAATCTTGTCATCCAAAGAGTGAAGCCAGGTGGTCGCTGTGGACCCCGAGGGGAGAGGGAGGGAGGAATAGAATAGATGGAACAGGGGGTATTTAGTGGGCAATGGAAATGTTCTACATGATCTTGGAATGATGGACACAGGCCATGTTAAATATCATCAAAATTTATAAAAGTGTACAGTCTAAAATGTACACCATAATGTAAACCATTGACCATGGTTAGTAGTTATGTTTCACTATTTGTATATCAGTTGTAACAAATGTACCATCCACATATAAAAAGGTATTAATACAGGAAGGGGGAAAGGGGGGAGGATGTTGGGTATATGGGAGTATTCTTATGTGACTTTACTGTGACCTAAAACTTCTTTGAAAACAAAATGAAAAAAAGTAAGACTTGGGGAATAAATGGAAAAAAATGTCACTGTACATACAGGACAACAGATATTAGAGTGAAGAAAGGCAAAATGTCAAAAGAAATTTTAAATATTTTTCATTATTTTTTAATATACCAATTTTTAAATTTTATTTTCTTAAAATTTTTATGTATTTTATTTCTTATATTTAAACCTATCATTATTATTTCACTTTCTTATTAATTGCATTTGGCTATTTTATTGGCTTCATTTTTGAAGAACCTTTAGATCACAGAAGGGTTACAACTGGGGCAGGAGAGGATCATTGGAGTGGGGTTTTATTCATTCTCTGTTGAGATGTTCTGTCTAATGATGATAATGGTGTATTAAATCCCCCACTATAATTGTAGAGGTATCTCTTTCTCCACTTAGTTTTTCCAGTATTTGCCTCATGTATTTTGAAGCACCCTGGTTAGGTGCATAAATGTTTATGATTGTTCTTTCTTCTTGAAAGATTACCCCTTTTACTAATATATAGTGTCTGTCTTTGTTTCTTACAATAGTTTTGCATTTAAAGTCTATTTTGTCTGATATTAGTATAGCTACTCCCACCCTTTTTTGGTTATTGTTTGCTTGTAAGTTTGTTTTCCAGCCATTCACTTTCAGCCTCCTTGTGTCCCTTGGTCTAAGGTGGGTTTCTTGTAGACAACATATAGATGGATCATATTTTTTTATCCATTCTGCCAATCTGTGTCTCTTGACTGGTGAGTTTAATCCATTAACATTCAATGTTATTACTCTCAAGGAATTACTTGCATTAGCCATATCTTCTTTGGGTTCATGTATGTCATATGTTGTTTTTATTTCTCTTTTTATGTTTTTAGTTGTTCTTACATTCTCCTCCAATTCTCTTTCTCCTGTTTTTTCCTTCAACCTGCAGAACCCCCTTTAGTATTTCTTGAAGGTCAGGTTTATTATTGGCATACTCTCTTAATTTCTGTTTATCTGTGAATATTTTGAACTCTCCATCATTTTTGAATGCCATCATTCCTGGATGGAGAATTCTTGGCTGGAAGTTTTATTCTTTCAGTGCTTTTACTATGTCATACCAGTGCCTTCTTGCCTCCATGGTTTCAGATGAAAAATCAGCACTTAATCCTATTGAGCTTCCCTTGTGTGTGATGGTTCTCTTTTCTCTTTCTGCTTTCAGTATTTTCTCTTTGTCTTGAGCATTGCAGAGTTTGACAAGTATATGTCTTGGAGTAGGCCTGTTGGGATTTATACTGTTTGGGGTGTGCTGTACTTCCTGGACATGTACATCCATCTCCCTCAGTAAAGTTGGGATGTTTTCAGCCATTATTTCCTCCAACATTCCTTCTGTCCCCTTTCTTTTCTCTACTCCCTCTGGGATGCCTATAATGCATATGTTTGTGCATTTTGTGTTGCCGTTCAAATTCCTAAGTCCCTGCTGGATTTCTTCTATCTTTTTATCTATCTGGTCTACCATTTGTTTAATTTCAGGTGTACTGTCTTCCACATCGCTAATTCTCTCCTCTGCTTGTTCAAATATACTGTCAAGTGTTTCCAGTGTATTTTTGATTTCTTGGATTTTGCCCTTTATCACCATCATATTTGTTATCTTTTTATATATGTTTATAATTTCTTCAGTATGTTCTCCTAGTGTCTTCTTAATATTCTTAATCTCTTCCTTTACTTCATTAAGTTGGTCCATGATATTTGTTTGGACAGCTTTGAGTAGTTATTCAATGTTCTGCATCTCTTCCTGGTTTTTCGTTTGTTCTTTGGACTGGGCTATGTCTTCCTGTTTCTTAGTATGGTTTGTAATTTTTTGTTGCTGTATGGTCATCTTTTTATCTTGATGGGTATATTCAGTTGATTAGCTTCTCTCTCTACTCTAGGGTTTTATTTAGTTGCTGTTTTTGTGTTTGTGTTAAGTTTTCTCTTTGACACTTTGTTCCTCTTATTCTATTTCCTTGCTGTTGTCTATGTTCCCTTGAAAGGAAAAGATTAGGGCCAGAGAAAGAAAAAGAGATAAGAAAAGAAAAAGGCTAATAGCAATAATAATAGTACAAGTTAGGAGAGGAACTGTATAAGACCTAGGAAAATGAATATTTAACTCATGTAAGCAGTGTAGGGTAATAGGAAAAAAAAGTGGAGTACCATCAATGAAATGGGAAACTGAATAGAGAAAAATATATAGACTGAATTATAAGGCTAGAATGATGAGGAGATAGGGAAAGAGAAAAGACAAAAAGAAAAAGTTAGTAAAATAACTGAAACAGGATAGAGGAGACAAATAAAAACCAGAAAAATTGAGGACTAAACAAAGAGATGTAAAATGTAAGAACAACAACATAGAGCGGAAGATAGAAAGATGAAGGAAGGAAAAGAGATAACATTGATAGACAAAATTGGTATACACAGAAAAGGGGAATCAAGGAAGAGGAAACACAGCAAACAAGAAACAAGCAAGCAGCATCTAATTTTAAAAAAAGAGAAAGAGAAAAGAAAAAAGGGGGTGGGGAGAAAGAGGAAAGAAAAAGAAAAAACCCACAAAAAAATAAACACACAAGCAAGTAGTCAAGCACAAACAGGAAAAACAGCCTTCCCTCAGGCCCCTGAGGAGCTTCTCAGGCTGCTGGTGTTCATCAATCAATTACCCTGTAGCCTGCCCTCTGCAGGTTTTAAAGCAGGTTTTAGCGAGTAAACTAAGTTAAATTAAAAAAAAAAAAAGTAACCTTTTTTTTTTTAGGAAAAATAAGACACCCAAGAGAAGCTAATACAAAAATAATATCTATGTTCTCCCTGCTCTAATGTATCACCTGAATGTTTGATATCCTGATGGATCACTGCTCTAAGAAGAGCAGGGAATTGAATTAGAGACCTCATATTTTTAAAGCGGAAACTCCTCCACTGAGCTAAACTTTCTCATTGGGTCTGTTAATTCTTCAGAAAGCTATGCTGTCACTTTCCCTCAGGCAGGTTTGACTCTTTGCAGTTGGGTAGATTCCTGCTGATTAGGAGCCTGTCTGTCTCTGCCCCATTTCTATTCTTATTGCTTTCTCTCCTAGGGCAGCAGGATGCAATAGCCTGTGTGAGTGGATTCCCCTTCACCTCTCCTGGTCAGGTTGAGTTCCCTTCTGAAATTCAAATGGGACCCTGGGGAACAAACTCACTGCAGAAAAATGACTCTCAACCCTCTTCCAGACCATCCCCTCCTCTGCCGGGACCCTTCTTGGAAGCTTATTAAGTGCTTCCTACTGCCCACCTCCCTTAAGGAAGTTGAAATTTTGATAGTTTTCAGCACAGGGCTGGTCAATTGCCTGACCCCGCCCCCTCCCAAGCCAAGTTTCCCTATCCCAGGGCTGTTATGTAAATCAGGCTTCCTCAGCAGATATGCCTCTCCTCTCTTCCTGGTGCCACCTCTAGCCAGCTAGTATGCATCCCTAAGCTCAAAGCGGGTCCAGACAACTAAATCCACAGAAAGAAAACCCCTCTCTACCCTTTGCCAGAATCATCCCACTGTAAGAGAACACTCCCTTCTGCTGGGTGGCCATGGGGAGTCAGGCCTCACAGTGGCTTTTTGCCTTGAGGGTGGGTCTTAGCCATCCACAGTTTCCAGCCATGGGGTGAGAAACTCACGGTTTTACCTTGGGCAATTTATCTCTTTGTCCCGCTCCCTCTAGATGAATGCCCTGAAGCCTCCTGCTCTGTGGGTTCCCAAAACAGCTCACTCGGGCAGGACCTTGTCCCTTCTCAGCCGTTTTTTTTGCAAGAAAGATGGTGATTGCCCTTTTAAATTGATGCCATCTTGCTGCTTCTCTCTTTATAGATTCCACACAGTCTTTGGACAGAACGCATCGCCTTGCTGACACCTTGATTTTAAACTTCTCCTAGTCTCAAAACTGTGAGCCAGTAAATTTATCTTGTTTAAGCCAATGCACTGTGTAGTATCTATACATTTCAGCAGGTCAAAAATGAGGACACATTCCCATGTGCTTACATCCATGAGAGCAGAAAATTGGAGTCATTTGATTCTTAAATGTTGTCTCAGTCTAACAATAAAGATTTTTTAATCACTTAGAACAGGGGTTGGCAAACTACAACCCATAGGTGAAATCCAAGGTACCACCTGTTTTTGTAAATAATGTTTCTCTGGAACACAGCCATACCCACTTGTTTGCATATTGTCTATGGCACCTTTTGTGCTACAAAGGTAGAGTTTTGTGGTTGGGACAAAAACCAAATAGCTCCTGAGTCTAAAATATTTACTATCTGGTCCTTTAAAGAAAACATTTGCTGACTGCCAACTTAGAGCTTCATTGTTACATAAAATTATACAGTATTTCTATATATACATGCATGTGTATGTACTTGTTCCTGAGAAGTAAGATAGGGTGATCAATAAAATATTATGAAGTATAAAATATTTTTCTTTAGGATGAAATCATGTGGAGAAACTGGAATTAAAATACAAGTTCAAAAAGAAATAGGAACTATGAAAAAATTTCAAACTGTCCAAGAAGAGCTCATTCATGTATTTTTAACTGGATGACGGTGGATATAAACTCATTATTGTATTAGATTCCATTGCAAACATTTTTAAAATGTGATTTAATGATGTTATTTAAATACAATATTTTGAGAAATTTGATTTAACTTTGTTTAGGAATTTTGCACCTACATTGGTAAGAGAGATTAACTTGCAATTTACTTTTTAAAAATAATGTTCTTTTCAGTTATTTTTTAGTATCCAGTTCATACTGGGAATATTTTAAATTATTGATTCAATTCCTTTAATAGTTATAGGACTATTTAGATTTTCTATTTCTTTTTTTGTGGGGGTCTATTTAGGTAAGTTGTGGTTTTGTAAAAATTTTTCAATTTTATTTAAATTTTCAATTTTTGGCATAATTTTTTCATCCTATCCTTCTACTATATTTTCCATATGTGTAGGATCTATACTGATGTTTCTTTTTTTAAATTATTATCTGTTCCTTCCCTTCATTTTCTTTAAAAATTAATTTCGCCAGGGGTTTATAAATATATTAGTCCCTTCAAAGAACCAATTTCTAATTTTGTTGATTCTCTCTACTGAATATTTCTTTCCTATTTCATTAATTTGTGTTTCTTTGTTTATCATTTCCATTCTATTTCCTTTGGGTTTGATTTTTTGTTTTTCTAATGTCTTGGGATAAATGTTTTCAGTCACTGATTTTTTCAGCCTTAACTTTTTATCTAAAAAATGCATTAAGGTCATAAATTTCCTTCTAAGCTCTAGTTTATATCCACATATTTTGATATATTTCTTTTCCATTCAATTACAAATATTTTCTAATTCCAATATGATATTTTTGACCATGGATTACTCAGAAGTTGCTTCATTTCCAAATATTTGGGCGATTTTCTGGTTATCTTTTTGTTACTGGTGTCTACCGTAATTACACTGTGACCAGAAAACATTATGAATGATTTAACATGTTTTATGGCCTTGAATGTAGTCAGTTTTGGTAAATGTTTGACGTGCACTTGAAAAGCATATGTAATTTACAATTTGGGAGTTCTGTGTTCTATGAATCGCAATCAGATTTTAATTGTGTTGTTCAAATCTTCTATGACCTTACTGATTGTTTTCATCTCCTTATTCTATCAGTTACTGGAAAAGGTGTATTAATATTCCCATATGGGTGCAGATTTGTCTGTTTCTCATTTTAGTTCTGTCAATTTTTGGCATACATATATAAGTTATTAGGTACGTAAAAACTTAGAATTGTTAAATCCTCCAGGTTTATCCTTTTATTATTATGAAATATTCGTTTATATCACCTATAATTCTTCTTGCCTTAAAGTCTACTTTATTTAATAGTAGCATAACTCTTCCAGCTTTGCTTTGGCAAAGGTTAGTTAGCATGTTATGATTTTTCCATTCTTTTACTTTTAACTTTCTCTGTTCTTATTTTTAAAGTGTTTCTTGTAAGCATCACATAGTTGATATTTGCTTTTTAAATCAGTCTAACAATCTTTATCTCCTAATTGGAATATTTATGCCCTTGACATTCAATGTAATTACTTATATATTCTGATTTAAATCTATTATATTACTATTTGTTTTCTATTTGTTCTTCTTGTCCTATATTCCATTTTCTGTCCTTTCTTTCTTTTGGATTAATCAAGTTTTTTTTTTGTTTGTTTTGTTTTTTTTAACTCCATTTCTCTTCACTATTAGCTTTGTCATATATATTTTTACTGTTCTTTTAGTGGTTACTTATAGATGACAACATAAATCCTGGAGTCATTGAAGTTCTAACATAAAGTTTAAAATTACTTCCCATATGACTTTAGAAGGCCTTCAATCATTGGTGGCCGTAAGAATGTACCTCTCAGATCTCCACTGAGGGAAGCATAAGTGACTTTTGTGGTGCCCTGAAATCGACCACTGTGTTTACATGAAGGCTGTGTTTCCCACAAGCTGCTTCCAGGCAATGTCTGAGCATGGCAGGGATACCAAGGCATGCCTGTTCCCAGGAGATAAGGGACTCCTCTGACCATGACTTTTGGCTTGAAGAGTCCCAAGAGACTTCCTGAACTCTCTTAGAACAGCACAAAGTCTAAATGCTTCCACCCAGTCTTCTTTCCTTCTCCCTCTCTTTTACCTGGGGTCAGATCTCTATCATGGACTGACAGCTCTTCTGGCCTTCCAGCTTGCTCCCCATGTTCCTTCCCTGGCCTTGCGCCTAACAAATCTCTTGCAAAGCTAATCCAGTTTCCTGAAGGACCTGACTTAACACAGAACCTATTTACCTGCTCCTGCTTTTGTGCTATTGTTGCAATGTATTAACTTGCCCATCTATTTTAAATCTCACAAGACATTATTGATTTTTATAATCAATATTAATTTGGATTTACCCACATATTTACCTTTAATGTTGGTCTGTATTTCTCCCTGCATTTTTCTGTTTTATCTGGAATCACATTTTTATTCTATCTTAAGAATTCTTTGATATTTCCTTTAGTGCTAGTCTGCTGCTGTTCAGTTTTTCCTTCAGAAAATATTTTTATTTTGCTTTCAGCTTTGAAGACTGTGTTTCCCGGATGTAAAATGTTAGGTCTTTTGCCACCATCCATGAAACTGTGGCAGGCTAACTTGTTAGCTTGCAAGTAGGGTAAAAGCTCAGAAATTTTACAGTCCTTGACAATTACTACCTGAAATTGTATTTTTATTTGCTTACCTGTATATTATCTGTCTCCTTCTCTAGAACTTAAGTTCTATGAAGTCAGGGACTTTGTTTGTCTTGTTCAATCTGTATCTTCAGCACCTAAAACAGTTATCGGCACATAGCAGACA
The DNA here is from genome assembly GCA_029593785.1 of Cabassous unicinctus. Classification (NCBI taxonomy): domain Eukaryota; kingdom Metazoa; phylum Chordata; class Mammalia; order Cingulata; family Chlamyphoridae; genus Cabassous; species Cabassous unicinctus. The sequence goes on from JAQZBX010003088.1 coordinate 50,318, forward strand.
CTCAATAAATATTTGCTGACTGAGTAAACAAATAAATGTAAATTATGTATTGCACACCATTGCCTAGCATAACTTTTCGAAAATCTGTAGAACCATTTTCCCCATTATGTCCTAAAACCAAACAAAATCCTATTTTTCCAAGAGTTACATGGTATTTTTCTGGTGAATGTCCATGTTAGTGCATACAGCAGACACAATATCTTAAAACCAACCAAAATTCTATTTTTCTGTATGTTTATGCTGCCTGGATGATTTTTCATCCTAACTAGAATATTACTTTAAAAGTTATTTCTAAAATATTCATGGCATTTATCACTTCTTTGTCCCATGCAGAAAGAAAGTACAAAGCCAGTGAACAATACTAAGCTGAGAACTGTGAAGCTCTGGTATGTGCCCCTAAACCTTCACCTAGCTTTTTATTTGCTGCAGATGATGTGTGAACCCTTCTCCAAGGTAAAAGAGAAGCAGAAGAGTTGGACAAATCTTTCAGACATTCCAGGGAGTAAAAAGAAACTCTATTTGGTTTGGATTTGCATTTCTGTGTTTACGGTTGTTGAAAATTTTAATGCATTTCCTTGGTCAGAATTTCCTCCCAAATGGTTGTCTCAGTGCTCTGCTTTATTTAATAAAATCAGAGAATAACAATGTGATTAAAATTCCATTTTACAAAAGAAGAAACTGAGACACTGTGGTGAAATGGCAAAAGTGTTATAAAAGGGTTACAAATTTTGACAGACTTGGATTTTCATGAATCTATAGCCTAAGTTTAAATGATAAAGGCCTGAGGTGCACATGTGAAATTTTTACAGAAGATATTAAATAAACATTATGCTGCTAGATAACAGTGCAACCACATAATTCTGATGGTGTATTGTATTTTTTAACTGAAAAGACTACCTGAGAAAACTTTCTGACAAAGCAGAACTATCAAAGATGGAACATACTTCTTTTGTCAGGTAGCACAAAGACTCAGCAAAGACTGGGATTCATTTTTCCCAAATACGAGGAGCCAGCAGTCATGTGCAACTGTTAGCTCAAAGTCATGGTTTATTGTGAATACATCAACACCAGTGCAAAGGGTTGCTAAAAAATAGACTGAGAAGATGGTAGTTATGGATAGATCTTTAGAAATAGATGAATTTCAGAAAATAGAAACAGAAAAAACTTGACATTCTCAGATGGTGTTATTTTTACAAGTTTCTCTAGCAAATGAAATTGAACACTGGTGACAAAGCATTCACCAGAAAATAAATAAGTAGCAAAAACAGTCAGTCCCTTGGGCCTGTGATTGAGGATGGCATTTTGTTATGTCAAGCAGAAAACTTTCCTTAACTAAAACAAAACCTAAAAAGTGTGAGACAAGATGAATATAAACAACAGCTTCACAGTCAGGGGATTAATAACAAATGCCAAATACAAAAATAACTCAGGCACATTTTTTTATAAGAGCCTCATTATTATCGTCATGACAATCAGCAACACCTTGCACATGCTCGGATGACCACACACCATACATACTGGTGTCTATGGACAGTGGTGGTTTATTAAATACTTTGCCCTGGCAACTCTGCCTGTTAGGGTCACTGTTCGCTCTCACACATGTCCTGGTTTGAGTGATAAATTAAATGGTCATTCCATGCATGGCATATTATACTTGGCATATTATACTTGGTGGCTTCTCAAAGAAAAATGGTGGCACCTGGACTTGACAGTACTCGTTTTCTCTCTTCTGGGCATTAGGTGCCCCTGTTGTGTTCTGGAAGGGCAGGGGCATACTGTGCCATGGACACTGCAAGGTGGGTATATTGGTTGAATTACATACTTAGCCACTCCAGAACCTCTTGGGTTTAGGTAAATACTACCACTCTGCCTGAAGATTCTGAGGAGTTTAAAGACTAGTAGCCTCAACCAAGAGACATTGTGGTCAATATTACCAAGTTGAAAAATCACTATGGCTCAGTGGTTGGGCAAAAGGCTGGCCTTCTCTTCATGCTGAAAAAACGTAGAGTGAGTTAATTATCTTGATGAAAAAGTCTCAAACATGTGCTTTCAAAAGTTAACTGGTGAAGCTACTACAAAAGCCTGTTCATGGACTTAGCATTCTTTGCCACTTACCAAGGAAAGTAACCCATCAGCTGGGTGCTGAAAGGAATCTGTTGTTTGTAGATATGGTGGATTGAATTATGTACCAAAGTATAGATATGTTCTTGGTTTTGATTCACAATCTTATGGGTGTGCATCCTTTGTTTTAGTTTCCCAACTGCTAAAACAAATACTGTCCAAGGGTTTGGCTTAACAATCAGATGGCTCATGGGGTTGGTCTCTTCTGGCTGGGGGACAATCTTTGGGATTCCTTGGCTTTTCCATCACATGGAAATGCACATGCCAGTGTTTTCTCCTATGTCCTCCAGGTTCTGTTGACTTCTAGCTTCTGGCTGCCCCCTGTGGCTTCTTCCTCTGTGGTTTTCTCCATAAAGCATCCTATAATAAGATTAAGACCCATTCTGATTCTGGTGGGCCACGCCTTACCTGAATTAACCTTATCAAAAGGTCTGAAAGATGGGTTACAATGTGTTCCCAGCCATAAGAATGGATTAAGATTAAGAACATGTTTTTCAGGGGTACATAACTCCAAGTCACTCTATTGTGAATAGGATCTCATGACAACATTATTTTAGTTAAGGTGTGGTCCAACTGAATTAGGTTTGGCCCTAATCTTGGTTACTGGAGTCCTTTATATGCAGAAGAAATTCAGACATATATAGAGAAAGATACAGGGTGGAGCTGGAAGCCACAAGTTAGTGGGAACCAGGAAGTGAAAGGAGAGGACATTACTATGTGAGGGGAAAACCACGGAAACCAGTGATGGTTGGTCAGCTAAAACTCTACAGATTGTGGAAGGAAGCAAGCCTTCCAGCCAATACCTTGATTTTAACTTCTGGCCTCTGAAACTGTGAGTCAATAAATTTCTGTTGTTTAAGCCAATCCATTGCACAGACTTTGTCATAGGAGCCTGGCAAAATGAAACAGTGAATATTTAATTTTCCAAAATATCACACTGAAAAAAAAAGTTTGGGTTATTTTTTAACTTCTTAGTTTGAAAGAATGCCAAACTTACAGGACAGTAGCAAAAATAATGCAAACCGCATACAGAGAATTCCATTTTTTCTTATGTCCCAATAATGTCCTTTTGAGCCTCTTCTCCTCCATTCTGACATCCCATCCAGTTTCATGCATTGCATTTAATTATCATTATCTCTTTAGATGCTTTTCCTTCCTTTCTTTTTTTTAAATTATGGAAACATATACAACATAAAACTTCCCATCCCAGTCCCTCCCATGCATACCATCCCATGGGGTTAATCACATTCACAATGTTGCAGGACCCTCACCACCATCCATCACTATCACTTCTCTTCACCCCAAATAGGGACTCTGCATTTATTTTGCATTAACTCCCCATTACCCCAGTTTTCTGCCCCTGACAAAGTGAACTCTACTTTTTGTCTCTAGGAGTTTGCATATTCTCTGATGGTTTTTTTGTGGTTATCACAGAATTCTGTAGGAGAGCTCTGTGAGCTGCCTTCTACACACAGTAAGTTCTGGGATGGTGAGTCTGTGACAAGCATCCTGATTCAGTCCCTCAAGTTGCCAACAGACAGACTCTGCCAGACACACACTCCCAGTATATGCACCAGGCTTACTCTGCTCCTTATGTGAGGCACCTGTCTGCTGAGTCAATGAGGGTGTAGGGGAGGGGCAAACCAGGCCACCATGAGATCCTACTGTTTCTGAGTTGCCTTTTCTTGATTTGGTGCTTGCCCTGTTACTGCAGTTCTTTAACTGTTTTCTGGAGCTTTGAGAAAGATGTTTCTGCCAGTTTTTGCTGGTTGTTTAAGGTTTCTGTGGGTGAATGGAGCCCTGAAACTTCTTGCTCCACCATCTTGATCTGGGCTTATTGTTGGAGGGTGCCTTTTACTCCCATTCATCACCCAGTGTTGCCAGCCTACTTCCATGAAGTATTCGTGGGCCAGTGAACAGGGTCGTTATACCTCTATTTCATAGTCTGGACTCCTTTGTCTGGCTCCTATCAGTCAGCAGGGAACTCAGGAGCAGTGTCTCACTAAGCCAAGGGTGTTTAGCTTCAACCTCAACCCTCTCTCAGGCATTAGATCCCAGCCAGCCTGTAACCCTTGTCTTCTTCTGATTCCCTTCTGGGCTACTGAACTTTTGTCACCCCTCTGATTTTAAGTTTCTTCATCATTCTGGTACCTAGGGACATCTCTTTCATACTTTAAAGCTCTAGTGCTTTAAAAATAATTATTTGATATTATATTTTATCTGGCATTTCTATGTGTTATTTGCATGTATGTGTATGTATCTTCACATTAGTTTCATCTGCTGTATTGACTAGAATTTCTATTTACAGCAAACAGAAAAAACTCACATGACTCAAGAAACACTGGAAAAACCTTCATGACCAAGGTCACATAGCCAGTTTGTCCCATGCTGTGTGAATGCTCATCTCTGGTGTTTTCACTTTACTTTCCTGCTCCTCTGGCAACGGCAATAATTGCACAGTTTTAAGCTTTGTAATATATGACTTTTTCTTTTCATAAACTAATGCGGTCCTAAAAACTTTCTAGATTTCTACACTGTGGTCAACTTTTCTTGAAACAGTGCCTTAGAACTAAAAGGGTGGGCAGAAGACCACGATAGAGTTAAAACAAATTCCTCACATTTTAGAATAATCTGAAGTATATTTAGTTTGGAACAGAACTAGAGCTTTAAAGTATGAAAGAGATGTCCCTAGGTACCAGAATGATGAGGAAACTTAAAATCAGAGGGGTGACAAAAGCTCAGTAGACCAGAAGGGAATCAGAAGAAGACATGGGTTACAGGCTGGGGTCTCATGCCTGAATTCATTAAGGACTCAAATATTAGCCATTTGCAAGCATATCATTTTGTTAGAATTCATAGTATTTTTAGCCCAACCCCTCATTTTAGGGATGTAGGCCAAATTTTGGACTTTCTCTTGTTAAGGAAGAGGCAGTTGTGAGGCATATGAAAATGGGATTAAATGTTTGTTGTATAATCAGAGGTTAGAGGGAGAATATTACTAAAATGCTCTCATTCAATTGTGCTTCATCTACTCTTCCCTATTGCAGTCTTTGTCACAGTTGGTTGCTTGTTTGTGGTTATTATCACATTACATTTAAAAGTAATAAAACTTAGAAAATTTCTAAATAATATCAAATACTCTCAAAATTAAAGTTCTTTGTTGATAGGATGAATTGTATAAAATAAGTAAGTTAAACATTGTAAGTTTTATAATTATAGTTTTTTTCCAAGACACAAAGTAAGACAAAACAAACAAGCAAATAAAATAGTCCCCTCCGGACCCCTAACCAAACTTCTCCATTGATGCCAGATGGAGATCAGATATAAACGTGACTGGTACTTCATTATTCATATTATTTTTAAGTAGGAAAAAATGGCCCTATCAAAAATGCATTCTAAATAATTCACCACTGGGATGTGAGAATCACTTAACTGGATTTCTTTCCTTAACTCTGACATCCACATTAATGATGTCTAATGCTGATTAAAATTCAAGGATCAGTTATGCTGGCTCTGCTTTAAGCCCAAATTCTCCAAATTTTTGAAGCAAATATCTTGTGCAATGAAGATTTGGTGTCTTCTTGTGGGCTTCTCAAAAGGAAATATCTTGAGTTAGAAGCATATTTGTGTTTTGTGGAAAATTATTTAACTATATGAAAATACATCCACTGCAACTGAATGTGAATTGATTGATTCTAAGAACCTAAATACAATGTGTAGCCAGGAAATTTTTATTTATAGTCATTTGTTATAAATAAACATGAAAGTCTGATTGATATTAGCTGGAGATGAAAGAGTCCATTCAATGTCAATATTTGCATAATTAAAAATATTTGACTCATGCATATAGTCTGGCAAATGCTAGTGAAATTTGCTATTGAACATTATAAAGTTGTTGTCTTTCTAGGGAAAAAAAACATATGGAATTATGGAAGAGAAGGGCCTGAAATCCATGATTATTGCCATTGAGCACAAGGTTTATTATCTTCTCTGTGGAAATATAATTATTATTCAGAAAAAGAGAATAGGATGTAAGTTAAAAGAAGAATTAGTTTACGCTATAGTTCCAGTGATCAAGTATTAACTGAGAAAGAATTTTGAGGTATTAAAACTATGTGAATAGTTGATTAATTTATGTGTTAAATTACCTTTCAGAATCTTACTTGTTCAGATTATTTCCTTCGCTAATCTGGGACTGAAGCAATTTAAGACCGGGGTATAATAAAAAAGAGAAGCCTTTTGTCTCTGATTTCATGCCTGCAGGAATTTATCAGCTCTTTAAATTCAGATCTTTTCTGGTAAGATAAAACCCTTATGGGTGTACAGTCCCCTCTGTTCTAAACAGTCACTCTTTTTCATTTTGATTCCATCTCTCTCCCGCTTTTAGAAAATTTTATAGTATTTTATTAGAGAATAGAAGCCATAACCACAGCAGCTGCTCCCATGGACAGCTCACTCCCCCCACTTGTCTTCCCCTTCACTGGGGAGGTAATGTTTAAATGAGGAGGTAATGCTGAGTCAGGAGTTCTGAAGCTACAAACCATAATGTTCCTAAAAATGAAGGAGTAAAAGATTTTTATTGCTCTTTTTCACCCTTTGCTTTTTGCCTCCTGTTAGTTTTCCCACATACACGTGTTTTCTCCAAGGACAGGTAAAAAAAAAACCTGACCCTTTGATTTGTCCTATAATTCCCAGATGTGCTTCACCGAACAGAAAACCTTTTCGGCTGGACAATGAGAAGATTTTTCTATTATTGGTTTATTACTTTTTCTGAAGCAAGCAAGGAAAAAAAAAACCCTATAGTAACAGTTATATAGAATTAAAGGTCTACCTGTCTCTTTTACTCACTTCTTTTTGGAAATTCTAAAAGCAGAATTTTCTGCTTCTGTTGGGGAGAAAAAGTATGTGTGTGTGTGTGTGTGTAGTGTATAGTGTTAAATAAGATGAAACAGTTAAGGAATTGGAGAAAAAATAAATCTCTCTTCATTTCTTTCATCTTCCTTACTCCCCTGTTACTAACCTCGCCTACCCTAACTGTGCCCTAATGGCCTCATTAGGCAGCAGCACCAACACTCGATTATGCTCTTTTATCTTGTCAACCAACAGGCACTTAGTACTTGAAAAAACCCCATTTGAAGAGATTTGACTTTTTCCTCTTAAAAAATCCCCCAATTAGTTTTTTAACGTGGTGACACATTAACAATTACCATCTCCCTCCCCAAAATGTGATCCAGCCTGCCTTGTCTTTGGAACATGAGCTTCCTCTACACTTAACTTGACTGTTCTACTTGAGGTGGTTCTCCCACTGTCGCTGCGTTAGGCCATTTGTCTCTGGCTTATCTATGTTTTTTCCGTGTTCTTGACAATTAAACAATGGCGACATAGGAAGGGGCTTGACATTTTGACAAGATGATCACACTCTTTGATACTGGTGAAACCCCACAGAGAAGAAAGTATATTTTTTTAGAAGGCTTTGTGAAGTAAGTGGTGGCTGGGCGTGAGAGATTTGAAAAAGATGGATGCCCAGTTATCAGTATTTAGTAGGCAGTGGCAGGACTGCTGAGCACCTTGCAGAGCATGAGGCAGCCTATTAGAGGAAGAATTGTCCCATCAAAATGCCGAGTGCCCTTTTAGAAAAGTCTAGGTCTGGTGTGTATTGAGAAAGGAGGAATATTGTCTAATGTCTCTGCTGAGTTTCCCATGTGACTGTTTCTCTGTGCCATATGCTGTCTTGGTTTGCCACAGGGCTGCCAATGTAAAGTACCAAAAATGTGTTGGCTTTTATAATGAGAAATTTATTAGGGTAAAAGCTTACAGTTTCGAGGCTGTGAAATGTCCAAATCAGGGCACCATCAGAGATGTTTTCACACCAAACTCAGCTACTGGTGATCCTGGTGTCTGGCCACGTGGTGAAGCAAGATCTCTGCCTTCCCCTCCAGAATCTACCATCTCTCAGAACTCAGCTGTTGGCAACCAAGCATAGGGCTTGTCTCTTTCCTGGCCTCCTCTCTCAGTCTCCCAGGACTTCTCCTTTCTGCAGTTGTAGGTGAACCTAGAGTCCTCTTACACATGGCCGGATCAAAATGGTGGCTTCCTTTCTCCTGTGTGTGTCTCCCTCTGTGTCTCTGCTTATATCAGACCCGCAAGAGGATGGAGACCCAAGCTGGCCCACACCTCACCGACATAGTTCAATCAAAAGACTCCACACCCACAGGAATGGATTAGTTCAAAAATATAATCTTTTTCTTTTTGGGGATTCATAAAAGAACTTCAAACTGTCACATATGCAGCCTCTCTTGCTCCCAGTTCTCCCACGGACCCCTGGTGCCTTGGTTTCTAGTCACTTCCTGACACTCTGGACACAGTCCCTTTCAAAGAATGTGGCTTCTTCTGCATGGGAACCAGCAGAGGGAGGAATGGGCAGGTTACACTTCCTCTGTATTCTCCACAAGTCCCACCATCCATGCCTTCATTTGATTCTACTGAAGTTCTGGCATAACCGGATATTGTAAACAGGAAAATATTTAAAACCTCCCGCTAAATATAACTTTCTTTATAGTTCAAGGTTCAAAAACCACTGAAGTTTGTGACATTGCCAAACATTCTCAAGCCTGAATGCTCTGCTAGAACGCCCCCTTCTTTTCATCTTGGCTACGTGAACTCCTCTTTCAGAAACTCTGTACTGTAGCCACGGCATCCATCACCTTTTTCAGCGGTACATCTCTCCAAGTCTGGGTAAGACTTTCTAGGATAAAACTTGGGGAATTCTAATGGGAAACAGGGGCAGGAAAAAAGGACAAAGGTTTGCATGGACACTCCAGATCTTTTCCTTTTGAGGTTTCCTTGCCATTGAGAATTGTAAACATGCCTCTTTATCCCTCCAATTGTCCAATGTTTAACTTGAATTATACACACACTCACACTCTCATATACACTTCTCTAAAGGACAAGTATTTCAGACAGCACAGTCTAAAATCTCTAAAGAAGGAAGGAAACATTTTCCTTACTGATCCAATAATTTGCAAGGCTGTCTTTCCTCACAGTTGAATTGGTCTTTCATGTTGTTATGTAAAGCAACATTTTTTCCTTTAGTTTTTTCTCCCTGGACCCTTTGAACTGTGTCCCATTGATCTACTGGTAATAAGAAGTATTCCATTGCTGAGCCTCAGACCTCTTGAATGACTTATGACTCAGATACACAAAGAACTGCATGAAGTTTTGAAATGTCCACTTGTAAAGGATTGATAAAGATCTCAGACAGAGACTATCCATCCTGTTCCTTAGTCTTGGTGTGTCAAGGGGTAGAGGAGGGGGAGCAGAAATGATGCTCAGAGTCACCTCTGGCCCATGCAGTGCCATTACATTGTTATTAAGAGATGCCCCTTCTGGAGGGGGACAGGCTGGGCCATCACAGGCAGATACAGCTCTATACCAGGGCACACTGCTTGGTGAGTGGAGTGTGGTCTAGATTTCAGCCCCCATCGGCCCTCTCAGCTGAGTGCCCTTATGCAGGGCTCAGCCTTAACAGGCTTCTGTGGTGGCATTGGTGGTGATGACTGTTAAGTCATAGTAGTTTGCATAACTTTTATATATTCACTAAAATAGTAATACACTACAAATATTTGTAATACATGAAAATATAGAAAGAAAACTTGGCCCAGATTCATACCACCCAAAGATAACCATATTAAAATTTAGATCATTTTCTTCAGCATTTTTCTAAGCATATATAGTTGCAATCACATTTAACTAGATCTTTAAATCTAGATATAGAATATGGTCTATGATCATTTTCAGTTTCTATACTTAAATCTTAAGTTCAGTACAATCTTTACATAGTCTATTATTTTTGTTCCAACTATATTTTTTTTGTCTCCCATCTTCTTCAGTAATAAAATGCTGAATTTTTTACTAGGCACATGGTCACCTGGGCTAAAGATAAATTTGGTCACATGACTAAAGTCTGGCCTATAAGATGTAGTATGCCTCTTCTAAGAAGTGTCCTTAATGGGAGAGACTTCCCCTTCCCCCCTTTTCCTTCCCACTTGCTGGAATGGAGACACAATAGCTGGATTCCAACATCCATTTTGGACCATGAGGGATCTTGGGAATGACGGACAATAAAGTTCCCATTGAGACTGTGGCTATCAAAGAACAGACTGAAGGGCCTGAGTAAAGCAAAGACTATGAGATGGCTGCTTTTAATGGCACTGGAAAGCTTAAAGGAAGAGCCGTAAGTTCTCTGCTCAAGACATAACTTAAAACCAGGGCCTTTGTCTGACTGCTAAGAGGAACTCACATCTTGCTACTTCGGGGATGATAGAACCAGGGGGTGTAGTGCTTAGAACAGTCTACTTAGCATTGTTTCTTGGATCCCTAAAACTTAACTAGATGGGGATTCCAATAAGGCCCAGCATGATTCCTCTTACTGAAAATCCCACTGTCTGATGATTGGAGGCCTAATCCACTCAATGGTCAGCCAGGACCCCTTTCCAATTCTCAGACCTGAGCAGTTTACGGATCCAGGTTCCCTGGAATGAATTTGAGGCTATTTGCCCTTGAGAAAGGACCCTTTAATAACACCACTAATGAATTGTGAATCTTTCTCTGAGTCTTCACAAAGGGACTTATTTTCAAGGGTAACTGTAAAAGGTAGCCCCCTTTGTCTTGTGCTCTTGCTAAGCATTCAGGTTTCAATCTTTGACTTTGAGGGTTGCGGTGGGGTTTTGATGTTTCCTTTACTTCCAGTGATTCCAGCAATGCAGCAAAAACGATGTCTACTGCAGGATCTAGTTATTCTGAGTAAAGATGTCTCAGTTTTTTCGTTTGCTCAACCACCCGGAGCAGAAGTCTACCTTACTTCTTTGACTCAGGTAATTATTTTGTCCAAAACATTGTGGAGTGGGATGCTGTGATTATACTTAAAGCCACTGACAGTGGTGCCAGCGAAAGGATGACCGTCAGGGAGACCATCCATCTCTTCTCCAAGCAGCAAACAGCATTTTTTCAAATTATAAATCTAATCATGTTGCTCAAACTCTTCAAAGACTACTGACCACAATTAGATTAAAATCTGAAGTCCTTCTCATGGCCACAATCCCCAAATGATCCACTTCTCTAGCCTCGTCTCTTGCCACTGTTGTACAATCTTCTCCAGCCACATTGGCCTCCTTGCTCTCATGTTTCCATTTCAGGCCCTTTGCACTTGTTCTCTCTGCCTGCAATTCCTTCCTTCCTGGTATTTGCATAGCTAGCCCCAATTGCTTCATTCAGTTTTCAGCAATCACATATTCAGAAAATGCTTCTTTAACTACTTTAGCTAACATAGCAGCAGATCCTCCATATTTTTTCCATGTGCCCTTACTCTGAGAGATTGTTCTCTACTGGCCTCATCATTAACAGACAGAACATTAAATATTTGTCAGGATGTAAACTACACAAGGGAAGCACTTTGAGTTTCTTATTCACTACTATATCTCAAATGCCTATTACTGTCTGGAACATATTAGGAGTTTGAAGACTTGTTGAGTGAATGAATAAATGAAAAAGCCCCCTTTCTTTTATTCTTGCAGTAGATCCTTTTTTTTTTTTCCACTAAAGATGGTTAGGTTTCTGTTGCTTGAAGCCAATAATCATTACTGATAGAGAAGTGAATTGCTTTTTAAAAATTCTTATCTTCTGAGAAAGGCAATTCAATCCAAACCTAGTATTTACCAACAGAGTTTGTCAATTACCTTTGACTCAACTCTCTTTGTCCTTGAGCACTAGTTGAAAATCCTTCTCAAAAATGTAGCTGGGTAATATTTGATTCACAGCCCTGTTTCAGAGGTTTGGCTTTGCCTGTAGTTCCACTGAACTGAAAGGAAATCTTTGCTTAACTCTCCTTTCTGGCTTTCTAGCTCTCTGGGTAATTAACACGCACAAGAACTTCAACCCCCATGAGTGCTGTCATCAGCTCACCTACATACTTGATCAGACCAAGCCTCCACATGCATCACCACCAGACATTTCACCCCTCCCTTCTTCTTCCCAATCGTTTTCTGGGGGTGCCATCTCTGTGTGACAGTAGAAAGAGAACTTCCAAGGTAGCCTGGGGCGGAGGAGGGACTCTGGCTTCTTGAGAAGCACCGCTCACGTGGCAGATGGAAACTTGCCCAGTTTTCTGATTGCTGTTGTTTTTCTGACCCCATAATTAAACAGTGGGGAGCAGCAATATTGTCTCATTCCCTGTTTTCATGTGAGTATTATATGATTTTTCTGGGCAGTTGGTTTTGTCTGTAGTATACTGAGAGAAAATTCCTCTCAGATTCTCCAGATCAACTGTCATTTTATATTACAGTCTCAGAAGTGCATACATCTTTCTTGGTACTTTACAAATATTTTAGTGGAAGTTTGGAGAGACTATGTCAGAACATTACACTAAAAGTGCTAAGGATTATTTCTATACAGGTTATATTTCATGTATTATTTTTAGGGTCCTTATGACAAATATGATATATAAACTCATGTGTGAATCTAACCAGTACTTACATTCTTACAACCCACATTTCAATAATGTGTTTCTTTAATTTGGCAGTATAGTTTTGAACATTGAGCCCTCACCATTGCCAATGTTGAGACCCTTCCCCCTACCTCCTTTCCAGATACTTCCAGTCCTCAGATACCAAAATATGCCTGTGACCTTGAGACTCTCCATTCACTATTCAGTCATTGTTTTCAATGACAGTGGTGGCCTTGGCATGACTTATAGAGTCTTATTGTTGTCAGCCACAACTTCCCTTATTCTCACTGATGACTGCTCTTGAAAGACTTCTATTTTCATCTAGATTGAAGTATTTTGAACGTGGCAGTCATGTCTTATACTTTATAACAAACCTATAGACCTCTTATAGACTCTGGCATCCTTTGCAAAATAAACGATGACTGTTGGTTGATTAATTATCATTAAGACTGAGGTTATCGCATGTCAGCTCACAGACTGGGATACTGAATTTCAGCTCTATAGCCATTAGAAAACCCTGGTGTAAATGGAAAAGGATTTCTTGCATTGATTAAATATATTTAATGGCACTTTCTATGTTTGTAATAAGTGTTTTCTATGTAATAAGTGCTGTCTCATTTATTTAGTCTTTATTGCACATATTATGCTTTCTGGATTTTTACTGACAAAAAAATCCAGGCTCAGAGAAGTAATTACATACTCACAGTAAATAGAAACAACAACTACATAAAATTATATTCTGGGAGCTGAAAAGGAAAAATAAGAGGATGCACAGGTATGGGAGAAATTTTTAAAGTATGGATGAAGGTTAAGATAATCCTTCTGCTGGTAAGATAGCCTGGGCCAGGGGCACAGTTGACACTCAGTAGAGACCTGGAGTTCATAGACTTCAATATTTGAAATCTTCACTAAGATTTTGTTATTTCGTTCTGAAGGAGCTGCAGCATAAGAAAATTTGGAGTTTCTAAGGTTACATAGTCCATTGTTAATGATGCTCAAGTTAGACATCAGAAGCTCCTTGCAGAGCAGTAGCCTTATTTCTGATTATGGAAAGCCAGCTTTCCCTTACTAATTGAGGCACTGTCTCTAATCACCCTGGGGAGGAAAATGAAACTAATCCTATATTTTTAAGTTTCATTTTAAGAGTCTTCTCCGTAAGGCCCCATAGTTTGGCAATGCGAAGTTCCAGCTTCCTATGTGATCTAGTGCAGCGCTGTCCTAGAGCACTTTCTGCAATGATAGAAATGTTCTGTATCTGCTCCGTCCAATAGAGTAGCCAGTAGTGCATGCTTATTGAGCGTTTGAAATATGGCTAGTGCGACTGAGGAATTGAAATGTAATTTTCTTTCATTTTAATCAATTAAATTTAAATTTAAATAGATATTCAGCCAGTGGTTACTGCATTTGGACAGTACACTTCTAGTGTCTGGTCAAAATAAGAACTAATCAATTTCAGGTTATGCATCAGTCTGCTCTTCCAGGTGAATTCTTGTCTCTAAATAGAGCTTTTCCCTCTGTACTATCAGGTGATTCCTCTGATATTATAAGAGGCCTCTTGCCTCTTATAATTAACTCCTTTTATTCTCATTTGTTTCTCAACATTTTCAACTGTTATCTGCTTGCTTTCTGTCGGAATTGCAAAACTGCTTTACAGGACAATCTTTTCATAGAAGCATCATTTCCCCCATTTCCTGCACATTTGGAAAATAAAATTAATAGTAAAAGCTGTTTCTTTTCATGTTACATGTTAATGAAAAGCAGTATTTCCCCAGGTATGGAGCATGTGCCCCTGATGGCAGGAGAGATGATTTTAGGTGGGACTGCACCAAGCATTTCACCTATGTTCTTATTTATTTTAATGGGTATTACAAAAATGTGATTAGCACCTCAAATGTGTAATTTCATGGATGTTATGGCTTAACACGAAGCTAAAGTAGCCATTTAAGTTTTAGAAAGAGAGTCATTTAAAGCAATATTAAGTTAATAGTTGCATAACTGATACAACTTAAGGACAAAATTTATTTTGAAAATGACTGAACCCTGGGAAATTCAGTTGTTAAATGAACTTACTGTATCAGATCCATCCCCTGCTCCTCCCGGCGCCTTCTCTGAGCTCTGGCCCATGGCTCATCACTTGTGAACACGAGGTGCCCTTCTCCTGGCAGGCCTTTGTTTCTTTGGCCACTTCTGCCAGGGGCACCCTTCTGCTCTCAACCACTCACTCTCCACGGGGTGGAATTTTATGTACCCATCGAGGTCAGGTCCAATCTTTGGAGAAATCTCTCCTGTCCCTTCTTTTCCCCCATCTCTTTTCATAAAGTGACTAGCTCCGACTTCCTTATCCTCATTGTACATTATTCATTCTTCCCAGTGCAGCATTGATCATGTAATAGTTTACCTGGCTGAAGATGGATATGTTTTGCTGACTAGAGTGAGAATTCTTGGAAAGCAGGGGCGTTGTTCAATCATCTTTTTATCTCAGAGTCAGTCACAGGGTCTGGCACATTGTAGGTGTTTAGGAAATATTTGCCAAGGGACAAACCCAATTTTTAAATGAAATACGTGGAGCCAACTTTTAAACACCCTCCCCCACTTCCTCTCGTATTCATTACATTTGCAGGCAGCTTTTTGCCAGTAGGCTGGGAAATGCTCAAGAAAGCAGCTTACAATTAGTATTCGCCAAAAGGAAATGTATAAGGATGATGACGCTGTGAAAAAAAAATGCAAAGCTTTCTAAAGCTAAAATAGTATGATCTTTGAAATTACTTTTACCACTGCTACCAAAGAAATTTTAGATTGAGAATTTAATTAATTCAAATAATGCAGTCTAAAATAACTTACTTTACTGGAAAAAAAAGGTCTTTTTGGATTGAAGTATGAAGTTCATCTGTGCTGATTTCATTCACCAAGGAATTGCTCAATTCTTCTTTTCACTTTGCCTGGTTAGCTACATTACAAATATGACATTGCATAGCTCTTTTGCTATCAAAGTCCGGTCGTAACATACATACAAGGAGTTCCTGAATACAACATTTCTGTAAGCTTCTTCATGAGAATGAGCTATTTACTTATATCTAGGACAGTAAAGACATGCAAGGCAGCTAGGGTTTAATAGGAATAATTTCTGTTTAAATAAAGTTAACTGTATTACATTTCCACATTTCTAGAAAGCTCATGGTGTTTTCTTAAAGTGTTATCTAGCTTGGATATAGCAAATATATTTGTTCAGGAGCTATTTCCTTTCAAGGTAGCATTTTCCTTCCAATATCAAAAGAAATCTAGAGAGTAAGGCCTGGTTCTATTTATTTTTTTTCTTTTAATGGTCTCTCATTTTGAGAATGTGTAGGACAAATTCCTAAGTCTATTTGCTCAGCATCAGGTAGTGACGCTTTTAAAACATGCTTATTGCATGCAAAGCACTGGAGTAGGTGCTAGAATAGAAGCAGCGTGAGACAAAGTACCACAGCTCACAGAGCTTCCAGTGTTTGGAGAAACATACATAAACTGATGTTATGTTTGGTGCATTCTGACACAGCTGTGCTGGCACTAAAGAGGGAATCTAATCTGCCTACAGGTTCAAGGAAGGCTACCTAGGGGAGGTGACTCTTGAGCTAAGCTTTAAAGAATAAATAAGTACCAGCTGGACCTAGACAGGACGGAAGGACATTCAGAGTAAGCAGCATGTGGGAAGGCCCAGAGGCCAGAAATAGCACCACACAAGAGGGAAACTGATCATTCTGTTTGGCTGTGTTCACTTTGAAAAATGGAAGGAAAGGAGGCTAAAAGGGTCATTGGAAAATGGCCAGAATATGAATGGGCCTTCCACTGAGCTAAGGGATTTGAACTTTTTATCCTTAACACTTAAGAGCCAATGAGGAAAAGAAGTGACAAGGTCAGATTTGTATTCTCAACAGACAGCTCTGGCAGCTTGGTGGAGGATGAATTGGAGCAGGGCCAAAATAAGGTAGGGAGCCCAATTCGGAGGTAACAGTAGTGACTAGATTGAGTTGTGACAAGAGCCTTGACAAGGCTTACCTATGTAATGGGTGGGGATGGGTGGGAGGGCTTGTTAGGAGATAACACTACAAGCTTTGGTGACTGTGGGTTGAGTGAGAAGGCTTAGAATAGGCTTCTCCCAGGTCTTTGCTTGAGCATCTGGAGGGGAATAGTGTCATCCACTAGGCCGGGGTCACAGCAGAAGGAGAGGGTGGGTGGGTGGGGTTTGGAACGCAGTGTTTCTGACATGTCTCTGGGACATCAAGTGCTGGGTTTAGGGATTACCGGAGAGTTCTGAGAAACAAATAGATTTATTGTCAAAGCAATATACCATGCAGAACTGGGTGGGAGAGAGTGTGGTCTGTGATGTGAACTGTGGTCTATGCTCGGTGGCAAGGCCCCAGGATGTGTATATCCATTGCGGGTGTTGTACCATACGGATGAGGAATGGTGGTGTGGGATGTTGTTGGAGGTGTGGGTGGTGGGGAACATGGGAATTCCTGTAATTTCTGAGTAATATTTAGGCTATCTAGGCACCTTTAAAAAAAAAAAAATATAT
>JAQZBX010003089.1:6094-40922 GCA_029593785.1 Cabassous unicinctus
AACTCTGTTCTTGGCCTTGCCTTTTATATTCAATTCCCCACCCACCAGGGGGTGGGGCTCAACACCCTACTGACTGACATGGCCCAGTCAATGCCCTAATCATAATTCAATCATGCCCAGATTAACAGATCAGATTACAGGCATGATCCAATTATATTTTTGGAATTCATAATTACATCAAATTCCCCAATGGTTACACTTTGTAAAAGAGAAAGAGAGGACAGATAGATCTGAGGGCCAGAGGCCAAGTGGTCATATCTCCTTAAAAGGATGAGGAAGTGAACCAGTAACCTGGTCAAGTTTAAATGAGCTCAAGGAAATTATTTAGAGGTAGAACTTAGAAATCCAGACTAATTTCAAAAAAAGCTGGTAGAAGCAATAAAATTACCCTCCTCATAGATGCTATTGCTAAGAAGGACAGATCTTCCTAGGAACTCCAGTTTGCCTTGGATATCCATAGAAAACTGTAAAAACTGGTGGTGGGTCTACTAACTTCCATTAACTTCCTTTTAGAAACAGGCTTTGCAGTTTTCAGCCATCTCAAACCAACGATCAAGGAGAAGCAGGTGAGGAGGGGACAGGCATAGAGCCCAAAATCAGGCTCAAATTTTAACTATCACTGTTAAATACACTATCACCACAAGATTACCAGAATCTAGGCTCCATATTGGCAGGAACCTGGCCCCAAGCTGTCTCAACAAGTGGACCACTGGTGCCTTGCCCCAGGGGAGGATGAAAGGGAATTCAAACCATGTGTGAACCATCAACCAGAGGTGATCCCAGTGATCCTTGACCCTTGATATGGCAGTTGAGAATCTTAATTTCTTAATTATCATGGGAGCCAAGTACTCAGTCCTAGCCTGAACTACAGGCCTCTCTAAACAAGTTTGTGCCTAATGAGTGGAGTGAATGGGGAATTCAGGTCTAGACTATTTACTAAACCTCCCCCACCTCTTCCCCATGTTTTTAAAGGTTCCTGGTTATTCCGATCTTCCTGCTTATTCCCTTGTAACACTCCAATCCTCCCAGTGAATAAGCCTCAAATGTCTTTACCCCTTGCTGGGTGGTAACTAATGGATGTATCCCCAAGAGCAGCCCCTATTCATGTATTGTTGGGGGCAGGGCTTCTCTAGACCCCTTAGCTCTGTACTTTGCAAATGCACAAGGATTTTCCTAAGGAATGCAGCTGGAGGTTCTTGTATGATTTTTCTGCCATGGACAGACATTGGGACTTTGCAAAAGGCAGGTCTTTCCCTAAGATAAGTGAGTGTAAAATTACATCTTCTGTCCTAATCTGTGTTTGGTTTAACTTTGTCAATCTGCTTGTGTCTAGGAACTCATAAATCAAATTTGGGGCTTGCCTATTACAAATTGGATAATGGTGAAAGGTAACCTAAAAATAAATCTTTAATTATCAATACTATCTTGCAATTGAATATGATGTATAAAAGAAATTACATAGAATTAGTTCCATTCCTGGGAGAACAGAAAACTTAGCAACATTATTATTACTAATAACATAGTTTTATTTGCTTAGTTAATTAATGAAAGTGCCCAAATTGTTTTTTAGTGTAAACTTAATAGATACTTTAACTAAAAGCTATGATCCTCATATAGATGGCTTTATTTTTTTAATTTTTAAAATATATTTTTAATTTTTAAAGATACTTAAATTATATAAATGTTACATTAAAAACAATATATGGGTTCCCATATGCCCCACTCCCTGCCTGTCCCACAGTCTCCCACATTAACAGCATCCTTCATTCATGTGGAACATTTGTTACAATTCATAGACATATTTTGGAACATTGCCACTAAGAATGGATTGTCAGTTAAATTACAGTTAATATTCTCTCCCACCCAATTTTGTATGTAATGAAGGATGTTTAGGTGGGAGGTTGTGGGAGGTGTGGGGAATGGGGCATATTAGAATCCCTATATTTTTTGTGTAACATTTACATAATCTATGTATCTTTTAAAATATATAAAAAAAGAAAGTATATACAAATTAAGAGAGATAGACTTCAGTATCATCAAGCTTTCTCGTGCTTTGAAACCAGGTTTTTAGTACACTGCATGTTAGTACTCCATTTGAGTTATTGGCCAGGTTGGTCACCACAATGCCTAAAAACAATAAAGGTATCTATCACATCTCTGAACATGCTCCTGAAGTGGATGGAGGGTACACTGCAGTTTTGGACTCCAGCAGCAGCTGCCAATGGCTCGATATTGACAGATATACAGTGGACATTGTCTCCAGACTGGTTCTGTTTCATAGTGTGAAGCCACCAGGCCAGTGACACACTGGAGACTTACATTCCTAGTCTCTCTAGGATCAACAAAGCTGCAACATAGCAAGTGGAGCAATAATTACCAGAGTGATGTGAGTATAACTTAAACACATTTGGCATTTATGGTCTGCTCCTGTGGAGACATAACATGTATGGTATTGGAAACCATACATGTTATACATGTTAGATCTATTAACTGCAGCTCAAAGAGGAACATGTGCATTGATTAGTATTAAGTATTGTGCATATAAGCCTGATAAGTATGATGATATCTTTTCTATTCTAGATTGTATGCAGGGTGGTATTAAATATTTTAAAAGTCCTGGTAAATTTAATTCTTTTTCTAGGTAGTTAATGAACCAGTCTATAATAAAACAGAGTGAATCTATTAAGTTTTATCTTCATTTTGCTTACCATATGTTGGTCTTTTTGTTGCATATACTGTCTGTCAGTTTAGGTCTAGGGCAGTATGTCTCCTTTAGCTCTGCTAGCACCACATTTGAACTGGGGTTTGCAGTTTATACCAAACACAGCAGATCTACCACCTTCTCTCCCTAGAGTTAACCAACAGCATAAAAGAACTCAAGGAAGAATGTTGTTTCCAATCAACTTTGGGATGATGCAGCCTCTGAAGTCACCTGGCCTTTCTTACTCTTGTGGTCCAGTATGTCATGGCTGACCCCCTTTTAGGGTCCACTTGCCACTACTTTCTTTATCTTTTTGTGGGGCAATTTATCTTTAAAATTCTAAGTTTATTTCTCACAGAATCAATACCTTTTTAGCTATGTGGATATATTATCCAGTCCATCCAGGGTGGCAGGCCCATCTTCCCTCAACAGCAGTAGAATAGCCAGAGAAGTTTATACCCTATTAGGCAGGGACGATTGCCCTAAACAGTAGAAAGCACTTACAGATGATTGAGCATCATCCCTTAGCACTCTCTTCAGGATAAAAGGCATGAGAGGATAGTTGAGGCAGGTTAGTGAAGTGACAGGTGGAAGGTGGCTGAGGCCCATCAGATAACATGGCCAAAAGACAACATGTCCAACAGACCACATAGCAATGAGGCCCCACCCAGAATTGTCATGAGGATACCATGAGACCCTGACTATGAGAATCTAATTTGGAATGAGACTTTCATACAGGGCCAAGGGAAAACCTCTGATATCCTCAAAAGGCCTCATCATTGGCCCCCTTTGAGTTGACAAGAATGCCAACTAAGCAGAACAGCAAACCGGTGGCATCCCTCCCACAATTTTCTGAATGGGGAGGAGGAATGTCTTTTTAAAAAGCCTGACCTTGACTCTGTAATAGTGAGGGTTTTTGGGGGAAATGGAATCAACAGGAGATATCTCTAGAGAGTATGACATTTATAAGATTCTCTCATATGAATGTGGGAATGAACAAGTCCAGGTTCCACAGGTAGGTTGCAAACCAGAGGCTGCAATGAAAGTTCACTGAAGGTCCTTGTTGAGCTTCCCGGAGATGTTGGCTCTCCAAAGATGAACTGGGAATTTCTCTCTGAATGCTGAAATCACTTCCCCTTTTAAGGCATTCAACTGATTGGATAAAGCATCACTCATTGCTAATGCCAATCTCCATAGCTGATGTGGATGTAATCAGCCATCTATGCAATAAACTCACTGATGACTAGAGCCCATAATTGTCATTGTATCACAATTAGCCCAGTGCTTACTTGACCAAACATATGGGCACAATTACCTGGACAAGTTGACACATTAGCTTAACTATCAGTGTCTACCCCTTGTCAACTCATCAACTATACACATTACCTTAAACCATACTTAGACTCTAAGTAAAAACAGTAACAGACATGCATATATATATTTCTGCCTATCAATGTTCAACTCTCCTCTCTATGACTGGAAAAGCATTAATTCCTTACAGCAGAGGGTATAAGTCTTTGTGTGATATTCACTCTTGACATCCTTAAATATTATGACATGAATCTAATACAACCTGTCATATGATAAGTGAAAATGTTGGGGAAGAAAACAAAGAGATTTGATTTGTTTTCTAATATAATCATACTAAAATGAAAAAAGGTAGAAAGATTCATGACTGTTACATTACTTGTTTATGTAACTGGTCATGTGGTCGAAGTTCATATTTATCACTACCTTCTTCCACTGCCCATTCCATGTTCCCCTAACCCTCAGCAAGCACTTCAGTTGGCTGTGGCTCTTTACTTGGTGGGGTGGCCCAAACTTCATTCCTGATGATTCTGGGTCATTGTTAGTCTTCTTGGATTAGGTTGTTGCAATTTTCCACTGAATTTAATTACAGGGCATGGCAGTATTAGGATATGTCCTAGAAGATCTCCTGTATTCCAGGCAAACTCTTCCTTACCCTCATTATGTAGATTCAGTCCTATATTCCTTTGACAGTCAGGATCAATCATCCCAGCCAGTAGATTAATTCCCTTCCTTGCCTTTTGATTCAGAGGTAAGAGGAGCCCAGAGTCTCCAGGTAGTTGTCTTAACTTCCAGTTCAATAGCATCATTGTTGTGTTCCCTAGTGGCAGCACTCCAACTTTTGGAACTAAGACCAGTAGACCAGCAGAGCTTAAAGTTGTAGTGACAGGAAGCAAACATTTTCCTAGTGGGTCACTGGGGGTAATAGTGAGTAGTGCCATTCCTATTTCCAACCTTTGATTCTTGGGCCCATGAATCCTCGTTATGGGAGAAACAGCATCATAGAATAGATGTTAATTTAGAGCTTACACAGCTTCCTGTAGAACATTGCCCCAGCCCTGCAAGGTATTACCACCTGGTTTTAACCATAATTGAGTCTTCAAAACACCATTCCACCATTCTATCAATTTAGCTGCTTCAGGGTGGTGGGAAACATGGTAAGACCAGTGAATTCCAAAGGCATGTGCCCATTCCCATACATCATTTGCTGTGAAATTAGTTCCTTATTCAGAAACAATGCTGCGTGGAGTACCATGGCAGTAGATAAGACATTCAGTAAGTACATAGATGATTGTTTTAGAGGCAGCATTGTGTGCAGAAAATGCAAACCCATACCCTGAGTATGTATCTATTCCAGTTAAAAGAAATCACTGCAGCTTCCAAGGCGGAAGTGATCCAAATTAGTCAACCTGCCACCAGGTGTCAGGCTGGTCACCTTGGGGAATGGTGCCATATTGGGGGCTGAATGTGGGTCTCTGCTACTGGTAGATTGGGCACTTAGCAGTGGCTGTAGCCAAATCATCCTTGATGAGGGGAATTCCATGTTGCTGAACCGTGCATAAACTCCATCCCTACTTCCATGGAGCCTTCAAGATCTTTCTATATATTTCTTTTCAGATTTTCAAGATCCCATTTCTTCTGAGTCAATGCCCTCTCTTTAACAGCAGATATCTACAATTTTCAGAATTAAATTTTAATGTATGTGAGTCACACATGAATGAAGGTCTGAGTTTGGTTTCCATTAGTATCAAATCTATGACTAGAGTTTATTTGCATGGGAATTTGATGCTTTGAGGTTCTCCTTTTCCTCCCCAAGTTTCTCCTTCATCCCACCAATCTCATTATTCTTTGCTTTGAAAAAGCAATGGTATTAAATACATGGTCACATAGAACCTTGCATTTTATAATTACTTGATTAAGAGTATCAAATAGTGATATTTGCATCTCTATTGCCACATATTTGTAGGCACTAACCTCTACCCATGCTTTTTTACACTGATAAAAATGTGTCATTAATAACATTAAAACAATTCACAATAGAGAACAATTATAGAAACTCCAGACAATTTGATAAAATCCATTTCTTAGATTATTTTTCCTTCCAAACCACCCTTAATCAATATCAGTCATTTTTCTGCAGATAAATAGAACCAATAGGCTTTATTACATATTATATAGCATATATAATATATGTGATATATATAATACTATATATAGTATTATTAGGAATATGTGAAGGCATTGATTGGCTCAGCCAAATGTGGGAACCCCCAAGTGTTAAATCTGTAGGGCATGCAGGCAGACTGGAAACATAGACAGGACTTGATATGGTAGTATTTTGACAGAGTTTCATCTTTTCTGGGGAATTTCATTTGTTCCTAAGGCTTTCAATTGATTGAGGTCCAACAACATTATTCAGGCTAATCTACTTTGCTTAAAAGAAATGATAGTAGATTTAAACCTCAACTGAAAAATATTCACAGCAATATCTAGAGAAGACTTTTAATAAAGAATTAGGTGTTTAGCCTCTCCAATTTGACATAGTAAACTGACCATCACAAGGCCCTATGATAGGTAGAATGGAAATGCCAGATCTGCCACATCAGACTGTTACCACATCAGACAAGATTTTTTTAAAAGTAAAAGAAGTGATAACATTTGAACTATTTTATTATGCAACTTGAGCTGACCATCATCAACAGGAAATCCAAGACTATAAAGCATTGCACTAGAGTCCTTGAGAAGTCCATAGGTGATATTCCATTTTAGCCAAGCCCTAGGGGGAAAAAAAGATACAACTCTCTAAAAAGAGCTAGATTAATAAGTGGGGATGGATGATTCAAGGAATAACAAGGGCCATGTGGTACAATATACACATCAGAGACAAGGTGAAGATAATTTCCAAAATGGGCAACAATGCTTCAAACAATTTGAATGGAGCTAGTGGTTCCAGAACTCCTAGGGTGAGATTATAAGGACAATCATCAAGGGAGCTCTTTGATTTATAAAACAAAATAATAGACTAGGATATTTATTAGCAAGCAAAATTGAACTTAATGTTTTAATAATTATACTACAAGATAAAATGGGATTTATCCCAGGTGTGCAAGAGTGGATTAACCAAAGAATGTCAATCATTTTTAGACCATATATAAGAAAATAAAGGAAACAAAACAAGTAATTAACTTTATTGGAGCCTAAAAGGTATTTTTTTACAAATCCCAGCAACATTTCTGATACAAAAAATCACTCAGAAAGTTAACAATAGAAAGAATATTCATCACAAGCTAGCATATAAAAAAAACATGGTAAACTTTACATTAAACATTTGAAGACCTAAAGCTTTCTGCCAGATTAATATCAGGAACAAGAAAAAGATGCCCCCTTTCACCACTGTTATTTAACATATTCCTGGAAGTTCTATTCAGAGGAATTATGGAAGAAAATAAATAAATGACATCCACTGGGCATCAGCTGAAGGAGGGCAGAAAGAGACAACAGGTCAAATCTGCAAAGAAGGAGATTGTGGTTGAGAAAACAAGTGTGGGAATGTTCTTTTGGGAACTATGGCTTGGGAGCATCACTATGCAGGATGTCAGTGGTGGTCTTGGATAAAATAAATAATATTATCTCTATTGACAGAGGACAGCATATAAAACCCCAAAGACTACACAATGAAGCCATGAGAGCTAATAAATTAATTTAACAATATTACAAAATCAATGCACTAAAATAATTTGTGTTTCTATAAACCAACAATGAATAATTTGAAGAGGAAGTCATGGAAACAATCTCACATATATTAGAATGTGAAAGAGTGAAAAATATATACACATACATTTAATCAAGAATATAAATTATATATATAATGAAAATACCAAAGCATTGGAGGAAGAAATTAAAGGAGACCTAAATAAATAAAAATGCATACCGTGATCATGGCTTGGAAAACAAAATTTAATATTGTTAAGATGCCAGTTCTCTCTAAGATGATTTGCATATAATGTAATCCTGCTGACAACTCCAGCAGCATTTATTTGTAGAAATGGGAAAGTTAATCTCAAATTACTTTGGAAACACAAAGGTCCTCGGATAACTGAAATATCAGGGAAAGAAGAAAATAATTGTGGAGTCATATTTCCTGATTTCAAAACTTTCTACAGAGATAAATTTATCAAAAATTTGTGCTACTGTAATAAAGACAAAGAATACAATGGAATAGAATTATGTTCTGGGATATAGGATACCAGGAGATAGAAAGGGAGGAGAGAGTGGTGAGAAGATGCTCAGTCTGGGCAGAATCTATGATAAAGTAGAAAGGTTAGGTTTGGCAGTGGACAAGGGTGATGGTGGTGCAACAATTTAAAAGGAGCTGATGATGCTGGAATATGAGCATGAGTGGGGTTGGGGATGGGTTGGGCCAATCATAGAGTTGGAGAAGCACTGTAGGAGGGAACAGGTAAACTCTCAAGAGAAGAGAACTGGTTAAGAATACAATTTTGGCAGAGTTTCTTTTTGCCATATATGGCAAGGGAGTGTCACAGGTGCAGGATGTGAGTGGTGAGGGATGTGTGAGGAAGGGTGCACATGGAGCATGTTTCTATGAAATATGACTGTGTTCATGTGGTCAGGGGTGTTATATCAGTGGATGAAATCCACAAAATAACCAACAATATATTAAATTTTCATCCTATGTAGTTTCTGCTATTTTCCTTCATTAAGTGGCAAGAATTTCTAGAGTTCATAGTCAGTGCCTACAAAAAGAAATAGACCCATACATGAAGCTCTCTATATTAATGCTTATACTTATGAATCTTATTCTTTTACACTTGAAACTTAATAGTATCTATTGATTAATAGTTACATCCTGAAAATCTCTGTTACTCTAATGTGACCTCTCCTTAGTTAAAACTCATCAAATATATGCTCTACCTTCCACTGCCATGGGACATTACTCCCAAGCATGATCCTCTCTGGCACTGAGTGATTATTACCAAGCACCAACCAGCAATGTGTTTGGTAAAACACTTTAACAAAAAGGGGAAAAAATAAATACCAAAGAATTTTACTGTTAAGAGATTTCAAAGTGAGTCAAGTGGTCATTCCAGATGTTATGCTTATGCACCACCAAGGCAGATCTCACTAATGGCCACAGTAAACAAAGCCTCAAATAGGAGTACCTCGAGAAATCTAGAAACATCTGGACACTATAGCAAGGCACACAAAGCCATTAAACCAGCATTCTATTGGTTGTCCTTATATTGGAATATATGGCAACTGTGGTCCACAATGTAACAGAGGTAGACAAATTTACAATTTCCCTACAGATACTTTTTCTACCCCTTTAATTTGAACTTATAATTAGCACTGTATCTATGAATATATCTCCAAGAGACTTAAATCTTTGTTTTTTTCATATGCTGGTTCATTCTTGAATGTTAGCAGATTAAGAGTAAACACCTACTCTAGTTCATCAGACTCTCCCAGGACAACTAACAAAATGATAATGAAGGACAATGCCCATGTCAAACACAAAAAGTATCTATAGCTGCAAGCAGTACAATTTCTTCCATTTGCCCTATAAGTTCTAAGCTCCCTTTCAATGTGAAGCAGGGCAGACATCAACATCCCAAAATCTTGTAGATTAAGGAACAAACAAACATAAGACAGGAATGTATCCATGGACCTAAGAAGAATTATTAATACTGTAAAAACAGAAGAACTTGTAACACTGATAGAAAGATATTAGTTACCATAATTTCTCAGGGGACAGTTAGAGAAGAATAGGTGGAACATAGGTCAATTTTTGCCATTGGAAATTTACTGCAGATTTTTGAAATGATGGATACAGGCCATATACATTTGACAAAACTTATAAAACTGTACTATGCAAAGTGTAAGCCATAATGTAAACTAATGACCATCATCAGTAGCAATGCTTCAATATTTGTTCTTCAGTTGTAACAAATGAACCAATGTCATGGAAGATGTTATTAATAGGGGATAATGTGGCAGGGGGAAGGTGTAGGGAACAAAGGAATTTCTTATATTTCCAATGTAAGATTTCTGTAACCAAAATCTTCTTTAAAAATAAAGTTAAGAGAAAAAAAAAAGACCAGTGCACCAAGCCCTCTAAATTAATTCTTGTGCTTTTGAACCCTACTCTTGTAAAACTGAAATAATATCTATAGTCTAAGAGATGCCTCCTCAAAAATCCTTTGTAATCAAATGTGGCCTCTTGCTAAGCTAAACTATGCAAATAAAGTCACTACCTTCCCCCTGCATGGTGCATTACTTCTGACAATGGGTCACCCTGGTACTGATGGATTATTACCATGAATTGACCAAACAACACATTTGGAAAAACACTTTTCCCTAAAGAGGAAAATCAAATTCAAAATAATTTTTATGGCTAAGAGATTTCAAAGTGAGTCAGGACGTAATTCCAGAGATTAAAATTATTCACTTCTCAGGCAGATATCATGAACTGCCACACTAATGAAAGCCTCAAAGATGCATTCTCCCAAGGGCTCTAGTGAAAACTGGACACTTTAGGTTTGGCACACAGCCTCATGAAATAAGCATCCTAGCAGTGGGCCTTATCATGGAATATATGATAAATTATTTCCCCAATGTAACAGAGTTAGACTCATTTTTAATTTCTCTCTATATATTTCTTTTACCTCTTTTATTTGAAATATAATTAGCTATATATTCATTAAATATATGTTCCAGAGACTTAAAATTTCAGTCTGTTTATATCCAGTTGAATACTAAATCAGCAGATTTGCAGCCAATACCTACTCTCAAGTTCACCAGACTCTACAAGAACAACTAACAAAACATTGATGATGGACACCCCCCACATCAAAAAGCAGAGTATCTAAAACTGCAAGCAAAATGATTGCTTCCATCTGCCTCATAAGATCTAAGCTGTCTCTCAATTTGAAGCAAAGTAGAAATCAACATTCCAAAAGCCTTAAGATTGAGAAATGATCCAACATAAGGGAGAAATACAAACCCAGGCCAAAGTAGACTTACTTTTATTATAGTAAGAGAACTTGCAATCTTTATTTAAAGAAATTGGTGACCAGAGGTTGTGAGGGGAAAGGGAGGGTAGCTTAATGGGTATATAGCTATTTTTTAGGGCATTGGAATTGTTTTGCATGCATTAAAATGATAGATGCAGGCCATTATATATTTTGTCAAAACTGATTATATTGTGCAGTGCAAAGTACAAACCATAATGTAAATTATACCATGGTTCATAACAGTTTTTCAATATCTCTTCATCAATTGTAACAAATGGACCATGGCAATGTAAGATGTATTAATAGTTGGAAATATGACAAGGGGTGGGGTATAAGGTAATCCCCTGTATTTTTGAAGTAACTTTTATGTAATCTAAAACTTCCTGGAAATGAAGTTAAATAAACGCAAAAAGGAGAATATATTTCACATCCTGTTTGAACTTATTTTAAAAAAAAGATTTCTTTAAAAACTTTTAAAATGACAGAAGTTAACACTTGATGTGGGCACAACATGAGGATGTAATCAAGGGGAATTGAAAAGTCTGGATGACAACAATTTCCATTTTTCAGCAGAAGAAATCAATTCTCCTGCTGAACAGGTTTTAAGGACATTTTGAAATCTATTCAAAATCCAGAGATTTACTGATTTTCAGACTAATATCCAAAAACAGAAATCAATATAAGGAAGAGTTAAAAGCTTACTTTTTGAGAATTTTGGGAAGATAGAAATCAACTGATAGCCAAAGCTGAATGCTCTCACAAAAACAGTGGAGAAAGAGCCAAATGCTGTCCAAGGTACCTGCTTTGGTGGCCATCAGGCCAAGACAGTGTTTCACAACCTCTAGAATGGTGAGGGACAGAGAGATGAAGAAGTCAAAATAACAAACATGAGTTACCAAGGCTCTGTGGCACCTGAGAAGGCATCCCTTGCCCCATCCTCAAGATAGTACCGTGGGTTAAAACCTATTGATAACTGTAGCCAACTGAGAGGGGAACAGACATTATCTTATCTGTTAGCTGTTTCCAGGGAAATAGGAAGTGATGTTGGAGTGCTTTTCATCAGTGAATTAGGTCAACAGAGCCCACTTTGAATATCTGATCTGGAGTTCAACACAGGAACACAGGAAAGCTGAGACTGAAACACCTCCATGGAAATGTGCACATTTCAGCTTGTGTACAGCTTGTGTACAGTCTGAAAACTGCATTGACAAAAAATGTTCACACTCTCTGTATACAACCCCTGGTAGAAAATTTATGCCCCATGAGTGAGTCCCAGCTCCGATTTTGAAAACGTAAGCTGGGCAATTTAAAAACTGAGAATAAGTTGAACTAAATATCAAAGAACTGTGAAAAAAAAAAAAACAATAGGCAAGAGAGAGAAATTAACCACCAGAGTAAATACACGAACATATTCAGATGCCTAGACCTCAGCGAAAAATTATAAGCCATACTAGAAAACAAGTAGATCACCAAGGCAAAAGTGAAAGCCTAATAATCCTGAAGAGACACGGGATTTATTACAATTAATCCGTGATAATCACCTAACTCTCCTAAATCACTTCAAAGAATTTAAAGAAAATATTACAAAATAAATAAATGTTATTAAGAAGATACTGGGGGAGCATAAAGAGCAATTTGCAAGCCTTCAAAGAAA
Organism: Cabassous unicinctus; assembly: GCA_029593785.1. Taxonomy (NCBI): domain Eukaryota; kingdom Metazoa; phylum Chordata; class Mammalia; order Cingulata; family Chlamyphoridae; genus Cabassous; species Cabassous unicinctus. Next base: position 18,789 of record JAQZBX010003089.1, read on the forward strand.
AGGAACAGATCTTATGGGAAGGAAAGAAATGATGGATGAGATTAAAAATACTTCAGAAAGCCATAAGTGCAGATTTGAATTGCATGATGCTGGAGTTAGTGATTTCAAGGCTGGAACATCTGAACTGGAAAAGACAGTGGAACAGAAAGGGAAACTCTATAAGATTAAGTGTTGACCTCTCATCAGAAACCAAGGAGGATAGAAGAAAATGGTATGATGTATATAAAGTACTGAAAAAGAAAAACTGCCAGCAAATATTTCTGTATCTGGCAAAGCTATACTTCAAAATACTGGTGAGTTCAAAGCCTTCATAGACAAACAAAAGCTGATAGAAAGTTACCAAGAGTCAAGATTTGCAAGAGATACTAAAGCAGTTGCAGCAGTCTGAAAGGAAATAACAAGAGTGAGAGAACTGGAGAAGAGTTTAAAAATGAAGATTATTAGGAAGGGTAAACTATAGCAAAAGAAGACAGACAGTAGAACAATATAACATCAAAGAGCCGATGAAAGACTGAAGGATGAAGGATGAAGGAATTCAAAGATTTCAAGTAGGCCTTCATATCTATTCAATGAAATCTAAAATAATGAAAAGAATACTTTTATTGGGCAATAACACTCCAGGAGCAGCAGAAAGTGGCACAGAGGATTAAAAAGAGTGAACCATCAGCAGAAGTAACAGATTTCTCACCAAAGTCAATTCCTGACTATGTCTTTGAAAGGGATGAGATTGTTGCTGTTTGTGCAGCTATTGCAGATAAACAGAAGATAAACTCAATAAATAAACAATGGTTACTGTGTCTGCTTCTCGGACTGTAGAGACTGTAACTGAGAAGGAAGATTGTGTTCTAGCACCAGATGGGTTGTTTTTAACAAAGCCCAATGAAAGAAAATGCAGAGCATGAATCATTTAAATTGGTCCTTTTTTGATTATCACTTAAAGATACAGACATAGGGACATTTATTCTGTAGAAACAGGGCTACACTCCTGTTTGTAAGATAAGTTTTTCAAATGAAGCATGTAAAACTAAATGGTAGCCTTATTGTATGGCATTTGCTCTATGCTTTGATAAATTATGGTTTGTACTTAAGATTACACTTCTGAGCAAAATATTTTTGATGTATAAATCTAATTTAATCCAAATATATGCATGGATACATTTTAAAGAACAACTTGAAATGCAAACTCTTGAATAGTATATAACTTGGTTAATGTTAATAAAATTTTGACTCATTGAATTTTGTTTTATGACAAAGGAAATAAGTGATTGCTTCCTCTCCTAGAAATATATTTCAGGAGAAATATATTTACACTGATAAATAAATATATACTGTTACTATTCAGTCTGTTTTCCTAGTTTTTGTAGAGTAAGTTTGTCACAAGGCTTAAAAGATTTTTTTAAAAATAATTTTTTAAAAAGGATACTTAGATTACATAAATGTTACCCAAAAAATATAGGGATTGCCCTATGCCCAACCTCCCACACCTCCCACAACCTCCCACATAAATATCCATTAGTGTGGCACATCATCTGCAATGGATATACATATCCTGGGAATTTGCCATTAAATATGAGCCATAGTTCACATTGTAGACCACATTCTCTCCCACATAGTTCTGCATGTTGTATGATGATATAAAATGGCTTATAACTGTCATTGCAATGCAACTCAGGACAATAACAATGTCCCGAAAAAGCCCCTGTATTGCAGCTACTTTTCCCTCTCCTTCCCCCCGAGAGCATCCAGTGGCCACTGGCTCCACATTAATGTTGTAATTTCTTCCATTGCTTGAATCACAATATGTCTATAATAGAACACCATTAAGTCCACTCTAGTCCATAGCTCTTCCCTCAATCCTGAGGAGTCTGGGGTGGTGATGACTACTCCACCTCCAACTGAGAAGAGGCTTATATCACATGGATAAGATGGATGGGATTATCCTGCCTTCAGCTGCAGACTCTCTCCATTCCCTGGGATGGCCGTTATCCAACATCATCTTCCCGCCAATTGTCCTGGGTGAGTCCATTGAGCTGTAGAGTAAGAGTTGCAGCTCTAATGAGATTCTGGGCCCTGCTGGCACATGGACAGCCAAAGACTCCATTCTCTGGATATACACCCACAAACTCCAGCACCACATATAGGTTTGAATAGAAGGGACAGGTGAACCATGTGCAGGGAAAACATATTTGAGTCCAACATTGTCACTCTCAGGAGCACAAATTCCAAAGGAGGGCCAACTGGCAAGGCACCAAACTCCAGAGATATCCACCCTGACATAGGACCTAGCTGTCTCCAGAGCCCACAGGAGCCACCCTAGTTGGCATGATATCCACTTTGGAAGTCTATGAGGTCCTACTGAGATGTACATAAGTGGTACCTCTGGGATGACCTCCTGACTCACTTTGAAGTCTCTTAGTCATATGAACTCATTTGTCTTTACCTTTTCCCCCTTTTACCTGAGGTCTTTTTCCAATCATATTGCCAGTTGGCACATGGTAGTAATCTCTCGATGTCAGGGTGGCTCATCCCTGGGAGTCACGTCCCACACTGGGAGGAAGGTAAGGCATTCATGTACTGAGTTTGGCTTAGAGACAGGACACATTTGAGCAACAAGGAGACTCTCAGGAAGCAACCTTAAGCACCCCATAATAATAGGCTAAGTTTCAATTTCAAAAGCAAAGACTCATAAGGCTAGTCATCAATAACAAGGGCCTATCAGTGGACCATCCTCCTTTGCCCAACACTCTCCCTGCACTTGGGGGACTGTTTCTGCTCTCTTGGAGAAAGTGGCAGAGCTCTCCAGGATGGGAATTCTTTATTCTCTCATTTACTGATTGATTCTCCACCCACTGTGACCATGCCCTGTCAACATTTGAACAAATTTATATACCTTGTTATGTATGCTCAGGTGAACTTCCTCCCATGCCCCCCATCCTTGATGCCCCCCACCAAAGATCCTCTCTCACCCTAGTTGTAACCCTTCTTTGATCCAAAGATTCTTTAAAGATGAAGGCAATACAATAGCCAAATACAATTTATAGGAAAATGAAATAATAATGATAAGTTTAAATGTAAGAGATAAAGTACATTAAAACTTTAAAAAATGAAATTAAATAAAAAGATTCGGATATTCAGAAAATGAAAAATACCTTTAAAAATGAAAAAAAATTTTTTTTTGATATTTTGCCCTTTATCCTTGTAATACCTGGAGTCCTATCTACACCGTGGCGGCTTCCCCTTCTCATACCCCAGGGTCTCACTATTTTTCATTTTGTTTTCAAAGAAGTTTTAGGTCACAGCAAAGTCACACACAGAATACAAGAGATTCTCATATACCCAAACTCCTCCCCCTTTCCTCACCCCATATTAAAACCTGTTTGTATGTGGATGATAGCATTGTTATAAGTGATATACAGATAGTGAAACATAGCTACTAAACATTGTCAATGGTTTACAGTATGGTTTACATTTCGACCATACACTTTTATAAATTTTGATGATATTTACCATGTCCTGTGTCCATCAGTGTAAGATAATGAAGAATATATCCACTGACCACTAAATACCCTCTGTTTGATCTATTCTGTTCATCCCTCCCCATCCCCCCAGGGCCCACAACAAATCCCTGGTTTGACTCATTGCATGACAAGATTCATAGTTACACGCAACAAGAGGTATTTACACACTGGTTTGTCCTCCCCTATTAGGAACTGCCCTTGCTTTTGAGAGATCCCTTCCTGTGTATTTCTGAATGAATCGGTCCTCCCAAAGATGAGAGTCCAACGTCTTTCTGCTCATTATGTGGGTCTCCACCCACTAACACAACATATTATAACAGGATGAACACTCACACATTCCCTAGAAGCCTGCTCCAGGTGTGCCATGTCCTGAATGCCCCTGCAACAAACACCTGAAACTAGTGACCCTTCCTGGTCATTTTGCCATAAAAGCATTCCCACCTCTGTACTTTCAATCTCATACTTACAAATTCCAAGTGATCACCTCATCCCTCTCCCATTTCTCACCCCAGTATCCTTGGTATTCTAACTCACCCTTCCCAATCTAACAACCAGTCAATGCTACAACACCAAATCCAATAATATCACTACCCACCTGTCTATCCCTTCAATACTCAGCTACACTCTATCACGTTACCATAGACTACGTCCATATGAGTGTTGACTCACAACTTTCTCTTCTCTTTCTTGTAAACCTATCTCTCAGACAATAGCTCTCTGAGACTGCTTAATTTCCTTAGTTCATATCAGTGAGGTCATGTACTGTTCATCCTTCAAGGCCTGGATTGCTTCACTCAACATAAGGGTCTTCAAGATTCATCCAGGTTATCCCATGTGTTATCACTTTATTCCTTCTTATAGCTGAGTAATATTCCATTGTATGTATGTACCACATTTTGTTTATCCATTCATCTCTTGATGGGCACATGGGTTGATTCCAACTTTTGGCAATAGTGAACAATGCCGCTATGAACATTGGTGTGCATATATTTATTTGTGTCTTTGCTTTCAATTCTTCTGTGTATATACCCAGCAGTAAAATTGCTGGATCATACCAAAGATCTATAGTTAGTTTTTGAGGAACCACCATACTGTCCTCCACAAGGCTGGAGCATTCCACAATTCCACGAGCAGTGGATGAGGGTTCCCATTCCTCCACATCCTCTCTAATACTTATTGTCTGCTCTTTTTTTAATAGCTGACATTCTAATGGGTGTAAGATGGTATCTCATTGTAGTTTTGATTTGTATTTCCCTAATAACTAGTGATGTTGAGCATTTTTTCATGTGCTTTTTAGCCATTTGTATTTCTTCCTTGGAGAAGTGTCTTTTCAGGTTACTTGCCCATTTTTTAAATGAGTTGTTTGTCTTTTTATTTTTGACGTGAAGGTTTTCTTTATATCTGCAGGATATTAGGTTCCTATCAGATATGTGGTTGCCAAAGATTTTTTCCCATTGGGTAGGTTTCCTTTTTATTTTCTTGATAACATCCTTTGAGGTGTAAAAGTTTTCAAATTTGGGCAGATCCCATTTTTCTATTTTTTTCTTTTGCTGCTTGTGCTTTGGGTGTGAAGATAATGAAAGCATTTCCTATTAAAAGGTCCTGTAGATGCTTCCCTACATTATCTTCCAAGGTCTTTATGGTCTTGGCTCTTACATTTAGATCTTTGATTCATTTTGAGTTGATTTTTGTATAACATGTGAGATGGTATTTCTCTCTCATTCATTTGGATATGGATAACCAGTTTTCCAAGCACCACTTGTTGAAGAGGCCATCCTCTCCCAACTCAGTGGGCTTGGTGGCCTTGCCAAATATCAGTTGACTGTATATGTGAGGATCTATATCGGAACTCTCAATTGAGTTCCAGTCTTCAATATGTCTATCCTTGTGCCAATACCATACAGTTTTGACCACTGGAGTTTTTTAGTATGTTTTAAAGTCAGGTAGTGTGATACCTCCAACTTCATTTGTCTCTTTCAGAATGTCTTTGGTGATTCGGAACATCTTACCCTTCCAAATGAATTTTGTAGTTAGTTTTTCCAATTCATTAAAAAATACAGTATTGATTTTTATTGGAATTGCATTAAATCTTTAGCTTAGTTTGTGTAGGATAGACATCTTGATGATGTTTAATCTTCCTGTCCATAAGCAGGGAGTATTCTTCCATTTGTTTAAGTCTTCTTTGATTTCCTTTAACAGCATTGTGTAGTTTTCACTATATAAGTTCTTTACAACTTTAGTTAAATTTATTCCTAGGTATTTGATACATTTAGTTACTCTTGTAAATGGTATTTTTTCTTGATTTCCTCCTCAGATTTCTTGTTATTGGTGTACAGAAATGCTACTGATTTTTGAGCATTAATCTTATAGGCTGTGATATTAAAGAACTCCTTTATAAGTTCTAGAAGCTTTCTTGCAGATTTCTCAGGGCTTTCTATGTATATGATCATGTCATCTGCAAATAATGAAAATTTTACTTCTCCTTTTCCAATTTGGATGCCATTTATATCTTTTTCTAGCCTCAGTGCTCAAGCAAGTGCTTCTAAGACAATGTTAAGTATGAGTGGTGATAGTGGGCATCCTTGTCTTTTTCCCGAAATCAGAGGGAAGCCTTTTAGGCCTTCACCATTGAAGATGATGTTAGCTTTGGGTTTTTCATATATACCATTTATCATATTCTGAAAATTTCCTTCTATTCTTGTCTTTTGCATTGTTTTTTATCAGGAAAGAGTGCAGTATTTTGTCTAATGCTTTTTCTGCATCTATAGAGATGCTTATGTGATTTTTTTCTTTCAATCTGTTTATGTGGTGTATTACATTGACTGATTTTCTTATGTTGAACCATCCTTGCATACCTGGGATGAAACCCACTTGGCCATGGTGTATAGTTCTTTTGATATGTTGTTAAATGTGATTATCAACTATTTTGCTGAGGATTTTAGCATCTGAGTTCATTAGAAAGATTGGTCTGTAATTTTCCTTTCTTGTGGTATCTTTGGCTTTGGTATTAGGGTAATTTTGGCATCATTGAATGAGATAGACAATGTTCCTTCTACTTCTATTTTTGGGATGAGCTTAAGCAGGATTGGTGTTAGCTCTTTCTGGAATGTTTGGTAAAATTTACCTGTGAGTCTGTCATGTCCTGGGCTCTTCTTAGTTGATAAGTTTTTGATAACTAAGTGTATCACTTTACTTGTAATTGGACTGTTGAGTTCTTCAATTTCTTATTTCTTCAATGTATGTTGCTTGTGAGTTTCTAGGAATTATTCCTTTTCTTCTAAATTATCATTCTTGTTATATAATTTTTCAAAATATCCTCTTATGATACACTTTATATCTGTGGGGTCAGTAGTGCTATCAACTTCCTCATTCCTTATTTTGTGTATTTACATCTGCTTTTCTTTGTTAGTCTGGCTAAGGTTTTGTCACTTTTATTAATCTTCTCAAAGAACCAGCATTTGGTTTTGTTTATTATTTCTATTGCTTTCTTATTTTCTATTTCATTTAATTCTGCTCTGATATTTGTTATTTCTTCTTTCTGCTTCCTTTGGGGTTAGTTTGTTGATGTTTTTCCAATTCCTCCAGGTGTGTAGATAGGTCTTCAAATTTAGCTCTTTCTTCTTTTTTAATGTATTCATGCATGGCTATGAATTTCCCTCTCAGTACAGCTTTGGCTGCATTCAATAGGTTTTGATAGGTGGTGTTGTCATTTTTATTTATTTCAAGGTAGTTACTTATTTCTTTGAGATTTCCTCCTTGACCCACTGTTTGCCAAGCAGTGTGTTGTTTAACTTCAATATATTTGTGCCTAAGATTGTTCTCTGACCCTTAGTGATTTCCAATTTCATTCCATTGTGGTCAGAGAAATTATTTTGTATTATGTCAATCTTCCTGAATTCATTGAGATTTGTTCTATGGCCTAGAATATGGTCTATGTTGGAGTATGATCCATGTACCCTCGAGGAAAGTGTATATCCCACTGTATTTGGGTGTAGCATTCTGTATATATCTATTAGGTCCAGGTCCTCTAATGTATTACTCAGTGTCTTTGTTTCTTCATTGATTCTCTGTCTAGATGTTCTGTCCAATGGTGATAATGGTGTATTAAAGTCCCGTAGTATAATTGTAGGGCATTTATGTCTCCACTTAGTTTTTCCAGAGTTTGCCTCATGTATTTTGAGGCACTCTGATTAGGTGCATAAATGCTTATGATTATTCTTTCTTCTTGAATAATCACCTCTTTTACTAATATATAATGTTCATCTTTGACTCTTACAATAGTTTTGCATTTAAAGTCTATTTTGTCTAATATTAGTATAGTTACTCCTGCCCTTTTTGGTCATTGTTTGCTTGTAAAATTGTTTTCCAGCCACTTTCAGCCTCCTTGAATCCTTGGGTCTAAGGAAGGTTTCTTCTAGACAACATATTGATGGATCATATTTCCTTATCCATTCTGCCAATCTGTGTCTGTTGAGTGGTAAATTTAATCCATTAACATTCAGTGTTATTACTACCAACGAATTTCTTACATTAGCCATATTTTCTTTGGGTTTATGTATGTCATATGTTGTTTTTATTTCTTTTTGTGTTTTCAGTTGTTCTTACACTCTCCTCCAACTTTCTCTCTCCTGTTTTCTCCTTTCAACCTGTAGTACTTCTTTTAACGTTTCTTGAAGTGCAGGTTTCTTATTGGCATACTCTCTTAATTTCTGTTTATCTGTGAATATTTTGAACTTTTTTGAATGCCAGCTTTGCTGGATATAGAATTCATGGCTGGAACTTTTTTTTTCTTTTAGTACCTTGACTATGTCATACCACTGTCTTCTTGCCTCCATGGTTTCAGATGAGAAATCAGCACTTAATCTTATTTTGCTTCCCTTGTGTGTGATAGTTCTCTTTTGCTGCTTTGAGTATTTTCTCTTTGTCTTGAGAATTGGACATTTTGAGAAGTATATGTCTTGGAGTAGGCCTGTTAAGATTTATAATCTTTGGGGTGTGCTGTGCTTCCTGGACATGTACATCCATCTCACTCAATAAGATTGGGAAGTTTTCAGCCATTATTTCTTTCAACACTCCTTCTGTTCCCGTTCCCTTCTCTTCTCCTTCTGGGATGCCTATAATGCCTATGTTTGTGCATTTTGTGTTGTTGCTTAAATCCATAAGTCCATGCTGGATTTTTTCTAGCTTTTTATCTATCTATTCTTCTATATGTTTGATTTCAGATGTACTGTCTTCCACATCACTAATTCTTTCTTCTGCCTGTTCAAATCTGCTGTTATGTGATTCCAGCATCTTTTTCATTTCTTGGATTTTGCCATTCATCACCATCATATCCATTATCTTTTTAGGTATGTTTGCAATTTCTTCAGTATGTTCTCCCAGTGTCTTCTTAATATCCTTAATCTCTTCCTTCACTTCATTAAGTTGGTCCATTATATTTATTTGGACAGCTTTGATTACTTGTTTGATGTTCTTCATCTCTTACTGGTTTTTAGTTTGTTTTTGGACTGGTCCATGTCTTCCTTTTTCTCAGTATGGTTTGTAATTTTTTGTTGCCCTCTGCTCCTCATTTCATCTTGATGGGCTTATTCAGTTGATTAGCTTCTCTCTCTGCGCTAGAGTTTTATTTTGCTGGTGCTTCTTTGTGTGTGTTAAGTTTTCTCTTTAATACTTTGTTCTTCTTGTTCTATTTCCTTCCTGTTTTCTATGTTCTCTTAAAGGAAAAAGATTAAGGCCAGACGTATCAAAAGGGCTAAGAAAGAATAAAGGATAATAGTGTTAATAACAAAAGTTGGAAGAGGGGCCATATAAGATTTAGTAAAAATGAATATTTAACTCATGTAAGCAGTGTAGAGTAATATGGTGAAAAAAAAGTGGAGTATCCACAATGGAACGGAAAACCAAATAGAGAAAAGTATATAGAATGATTTAAAAGGCCAGAATGATGAGGAGAGATAGAAAGAATAAAGAAAGGGCTGAAAGTCTAAAGATAATTAAAAAGAAAAAAAAGGAAAACAGTATAGGCAAGATAGAAATCAAAACCAGGAAAGTTGAAGACTAATGAGAAAATGTGGAATGTATGAACCAAAACAGAAAGCAGATGATAGAACGATGAAGAAAGGAAAATAGATAGCGTTGGTAGAGAAAATCAATATACACACAAAATAGGAAAATCAAGGAAGAAGAAGCACAGCAAAGAATAAACATGGTGGCAGTGCCGAATTAAAAAAAAAAGGTGGGGGAGGAGGAAAGAGGAAAGAAAAGCAAGAGACAAACAAACAAACAACAAAAACATACAAACAAATACACAAGCAAGCAGTCAAACAAAGCTAAGGAAGAAGAGTGTTCCCTCTTGGGCCTTTGTAGAGCCTCTCAGTCTGCTGGTGTTCATCAATCAATTACCCTGAAGGCTTCTCTCTCCAGGTTTTGAAGTAGATTTTAGTGAGTATACTAAGTTAATTTTTTTAAGTAACCCTTTTTTATTTTTTTTGGAGAAATAAGGGTCCCAAAAAGTTTAGTACAACAATAATGTCTATATTTTCTCTGTCCTACCTTATCAGCTGGATGTTAGATATCCCAGTGAATCACTACTCTTAAAGGAGCCAGGAATTGAACTAGGGACCTCATATATTCAAGACAGAAATTCCTGCACTGAATTAACTTAGTAATTGCATCAGTTAGCTCTTCAGAAAGCTATTTAGTCATGTTCTCCTGCGAAGGTTTTACTATCCTATGACAGCAGGATTCAGCAGGTTTTATGAGCAAATCCCCCCTCCCCTCTCCTGGTCAGGTTGAGTTCCCTTTTGAAATTCAAATGGGACCCTGATGACTGAGTTCACTTCACTGAAATGGTTTGCAAGCCTCTTCTAGACCACCTCCTCCTCCCAAGGGACACTAAATAGGCTTGTGGAAACTTATTAAGCACTACCCACTGCCTGACTCCCTTTGGGGAGTTGAAATTCTGATAGTACTCATTGTGGAACTATTGAATTGGCTGAGTATGTCCTCTCTCAAACCAAGCCTCTGTATCACAAGGCAGTTAGGTAAAAAAGGCTTCCTCAGCAGATTTGCCTCTCCCCTCAGCCTGGTGCTACTTCAAGCTGGCTGGTGTGCTCCCCAAAGTTCTAAGGGGTTCCAGACAATCAAGTTCACTGCACCAAAATGATTTACAAGCCTCTTCTAGACCACCCCCTCCATCCAGGGGACCCTAAATAGGTTTGTGGAAACTTATTAAGCACTACCCACTGCCTGACTCCCTTAGGGAGTTGAAATTCTGATAGTCCTCCATGCAGAATTTTAAATTGGCTGAGTCCACCCTTTCCCAAGCCAAGCCTCCCTAACCCAGGGTCGTTAGGTAAATAAGGCTTCCTCAGCAGATTCTTCTCTCCCTTTAGCCTGGTGCCACTTCAAGCCATCTGTTGTGCTCCCCAAAGCTCTGAGGGGGTCCAGGCAACCAAACCCACAGAAAGGAAACCCCTCTCCACCCTTTCCCAGAATCCTCCCATTCTCAGAGAATGCTCCCTCTCACTGGGTTTCTAGCAGGAGTTGGGGCTCACCCCAGCCACTTGCCCTGAGGGTGGGGCTTAGACATACACATCTGCAATTTCCTGTTCAGGAATAACTCATGGTATTATCATGAGCAATCTATTTCCCTGTCCAGGTCCCTCCAGATCAATATCCGAAAGGCTCTCATTCCATGGGCTCCCAGGATATCTTACTTAGGCAGGATCCTGCCCCCAATCAGCTGTCTTTTGTGAGAGAGATGTTGAGTGCCCACTTATACCGATGTCATCTTGCATCCCTCCTTCACTCATTTCAAAACATGCAATTTTGGACATTACTAAAATTGAATATCTAATTAGTGATAACAATGTGATTAAATGCCTATCAATGTTCAAAATAAATTTCTTGCATGCATGTTCCTCATTATAGAAAAATGCATTGTTTTTAAAATATTATATAATTCAGAAAGGTAAATTAAGTGAAAATAAATTGCCTTTCATTTATGTTAAATGATGAACATATGTATTAATTCATATTTGTAATATTTCATATATTTTCTAGATAACTGAATATAAATGTTCTACTGTCTTTCAAATTTAATATTGCCTTCCTATCCCTGATAGATGGATATATAATACCTTTGAAATTTATTACATTTTTCTGTTTTCTAATAGATAATCCATAAATGGATTGAGAAAAATTTTCTGTCAAATGTGCATTTCATTTTATTAATTTCAAAATAGATTTCCTCCAACATATGTTTAAATATTTACAATTCCAAAATTTATCATCAAAAAATTATTCAGATATATATATATATATATATTTACCAAAGATTCAGAATGTCTGCTTTCTATTGGACCATTCTTATTGCTAAGTACTTTCAAATCATCCAATATTTGTTAAACCATCAGGCAAAATGATGATTTTTCTCCATATTTACAAATTAATTTGATTAAAAATGAAATTAAATGACTTCTATAAATTTATTAGGCTTTTATATTTTTCTTTTATAATTTCTTGATATGTATTTTTTCTCTTTTTCCTATTTCTATGGTGATTTTAAGGATTCTCTATGTATTATGAATGCATATTATTGTGAATTATTTTTCAAATATTTATTTTCTCTCACATATTCAACACTGATTATTTTTCTATTTTCTTTAGAAAATTCTTTTTTTAGAAAGTTTGATATCATTTCTGTTTGGTTTCATATTAAGAAAGATAAACTCTCTTCCATAATACAGAAAATAAAAAAAAAATCAAAAATTTATTTTATAGTACTTTTATAATTGAATTATATGTATTTCAATAATTAAAACATTTGGGGGTTATTTATTAGTGCTTGCTGTGAGCAGTAGAATCTGATTTTCTTTTGTCCTCCAATTGTCTAGCCAATTGTCCTGCATGTGATTTTAATAACAAATAGTTGTCACCATTTATGTAACCATCATAATATATTAAATTCTTATTTGTCATTTCTCTCATTCTGATATTTTTTCATACATAAGGTCAATAATCTTTGACTCACAGAAGCATTTCATTGTTCAATTAGTCATCAAAAGGTAAGTACAAATGGGTGGTTTTTTTCTTAAGCTATTAATAATCTACAAGATGGATAGGTAACAAAAAGTATATTCCATGACAGCACAGAGATGAATTCACAGTCTCCAGAAGATGCTTTTCTTCAAGAAAAATGACCCAGTTTTTCACAAATAAATAAAAATAAAATAAGTGACTGGAAACATAGAGTATTTTAGAGACTTAAAAACATGTTAACCTATTAATTAAGATTGAAATTTTTACATTCTGATTTTTAAATTTATGAAATGACATGTAAACCATTGACAATGTTTGGTAGCTATGTTTTATTATCTGTATATCATTTATAACAATGTTACCTTCCACATACAAAAAGGTTTTAATATGAGGTGAGGAAAGGGGGAGGAGGTTGGGTATATGAGGGTGTCCTGTATTCTGTGTGTGACTTTTCTGAGACCTAAAACTTCTTTGAAAATTAAATGAAAAATAGTGAGGCACTGGGGAGTGAGAGGGAGAAGGTGTCCCAGTAGAGACTGGACACCAGATATTGCAGTGATGAAAGGCAAAATGTCAAAAAAAAATCTAAAAAGAATTTTTTTTTAATTTTTCTCATTTTTTGAATAACCCAATCCTATTATTTTATTTTAGTTTTAGTTTTTTAAGTTTTCATGTATTTTATCTCTTACATTTAAATGTCATTATTATTTCATTTTTCTATTAATTGTATTTGGCTATTATATTGGCTTCATCTTTAAAGATGCTTTGGATCACAGAAGGGTTACAACTGGGGTGGGAGAGGATCGTTTGTGGGGGGTGTCAGGGATGGAGGGTGCATGATAGGAAGTTCACCTTAACATACATAAAAGGTATATAAAAGTGTTCAAATGTTCACAGGGCATGGTCACAATTGGTGGAGAACCGCTCAATATATGAGAGAATACTGAATTCCCATCCTGGAGAGCTCTGCAATATTCTCCAAAGGAGTAGCAACAGTCCCCCAAGTGCAGGGTCAGTGTCTGCCAGAGGAGGATGATCCACTGATGGGCTCTTGTTATTGATGACTAGCATTATGAGTCTTTGCTCTTGAAATTGAAACTAAGCCTATTGTTATGGGTTGCCTAAGGGTTGCCTCCTGAGAGCCTCCTTGTTGCTCAAATGTGTCCTGTCTCTAAGTCAAACTCAGCCTATGAATGTATTACCTTCCTCCCAATGTGGGACATAACTCCCAGGGATGAGCCTCCATGGCTACAAGGGATTACTAACAAGTGCCAACAGGCCATACAACTGGAAATAGACCACAGAAAAAAGGGGGAAAGGGTAAAGACAAATGAGTTCATAAGGCTAAGAGACTTCAAAGTGAGTCAGGAGGTCATCCCAGAGGTAACACTTATGCACATCTCAGTAGGACCTCATAGGTTTCCAATGTGGTTTCACCCCAGAGGGGGTCCTGAGGGCTCTGGAGACACCCAGGTCCTATATCAGTGTGCATAACCCCAGAGTTTCATGCCTTATCAGTGGGCCCTACTTTGGAGTCCTTGATCCTGAGAGTGACAGAATTGGACCCAAATATGTCTTCCCTGCACATGGTCCATCTGTCACTTCTATTCAAAGCTATATGTGGTGCCAGAGTTTGTAGATGTACTTCCAGAGTCCAGAGAGTTTGGGCTGTCCATGTGTCTGCTAGGCCTGGAATCTCAGTGGAGTTGCAACTCCTACTCTACAGGTCCATGGACTCACCATGGACACCTGGTAGGGAGATGATGATGGACAACAGCCATCCCAGGGAATGGCAAGAGTCTGCAGCTGAAGGCAGGATAATCGCATCCATCTAATCCATGGGCTATAAGCCCCCTCTCAATTGGAGATGGAGTGAATATGACCATCTCAGACTCCTCAGGTGTGGGGGAAGAGCTATGGACTAGAGTGGACTTACTGGTATTCTGTTATAGACATATTGTGATTCACGCAATGGAAATAATTACAACATTAATGTGGAGCCAGTGGCCACTGGATGCTTTGGGGGCAGGGGGAGAGAAATGCAGTTGTAACACAGGGGCTTTTTTGGGACTTGGGAATTATCCTGAGTGACACTGCAATGACAGATATAGGCCATTTTATATCATCATATAACATGCAGAACTGTGTGGGAGAAAGTGTGGTCTACAATGTGACCTATGGTCCATGCTTAGTGGCAAAGCCCCAAGATTTGTTTATCTATTGCAGGTGATGTGCCACTCTAATGAAGGATGTTTATGTGGGAGGTTGTGGGAGGAGTGGGAGGTGGGGTAAATGGGAATCCCTGCAATATTTGGGTAACATTTATGTAATCTAAGTATCTTCTTAAAAATACAATTTTCATGTAACATTTATGTAATCTAAGTATCTTCTCAAAAATAAAAAAATTACTAAATAAAGCTAAAACAGAAAAAAGAAAAAAGAAATGGCATGTACTGAAATGTTACACTGTTAAATCATGACATTAAGGCATTATTGTTAGTTGTTTTTAAATTTAAAATGATTAAGTAATTGTGTTTGAAAGAATCCATATTTTCAGTGATATGTCCTGAAGTGTTACAGATGAAACATTAGATTGTATGTGGTATACTTTAAGTATACATGTTTGGAGAGATGAAAAGGATATATTAAGGAATATTTGTCTTACATTGACAATTGTTGAAACTGTGTGACAGATGGATTATATCCCCTCACTTTCTTACATGTTTGAAATTTCCATAAGCCTTTAAGGAATTTTGAGCTATTATCAACCTTTTATACTTCCAAATCAAATATATCATACTCCCAGTAATATCCACAAAGTAAAATTTAAAATGTTTAATTTGGATCAAAGTCCACAATGTTTATAGAATATTTTGTAAGACTTAAAATATTTGCTGTATTCTGTCTTGCCATCCAGGAATATGATACATTTATTTACCTCCCATAAAGGAGTTCAGAAAAATGTGAATGCCTTAAAGAATTTATATTGAGGAAATGTACAAATTTTAGTGAATTCCTGGCTTTATAGATATATTAGATTTTCTAATCTATATTAATCATGATTCACTACATTTCCTGAACTTTCTCTTTGGTTCATATGATTATTCAATTTAGCCTAATGTTGCTTTATGTTATTTATATTAAAATAAATTTGTTCTAACATTGTGCTCAATTTTCCAACATTAATACACTTTAGGTTCTGGTATTCTTTAGCATGTTATGCAGGATTACTGCTTCCAGGAAAATACTGTGTAAGATGTATGTTACTTGGCATTTAACATACTGATAATAAGATTGGTGGGAGCTATTATCATATATATATAAAATAGCTTTGAAAGTTATCATGTTATAGACTTTTTTCTCTTTCTTACAATATAAAAGTTTGCGTATGTTTTTTTAAGAATTTCTATTCTTTTGTATGATAATATATTCATCATCTGATTGTATGTTATAGTTTTTCTCTAATTTACTATTATCATTATCCTTTCTTTCCTCTAACATCTTTCATCCAATAAATTCACAAGTACTGTTGGTTGCACCTTCAGAATACAGTCTATATCTGCCCCTTTCTCCAATTTCCTATACTGATAACCTGTTACCAATGAAAAATGTATGGATAAAATGTTGAATTACTTATCAACTTATAGAACTAATTTTCTTGTATGGTGTTTCTGACATTGAGTGATATTCATAAGTGAAATTTTTCCAAAGTTAATATTATGCAATATTTATAAATATATTAATAATTTTTCTTAAACTACTTAAAATGCTACTACTATAAATCAAGCATTAGTCTATATATTTTTCTTAAATATATAATATAATCTTGATAGCAAAACTTTCTATTATCATTGTGCTTATAAAGTTTTATCATAGTCACTACAAGAATTGATGGAAGAGTGTATCACAGAGATATAATTTTTAAAATTACTATTAATAATTTGCTTATTTTCTATTCTATGCTCTCTATTTTTGAAATATACATGATAACATAATGCAAATTTTTAATTTTTTTTATACAAGAAGCATTAATGTTATCTCAGAGCACGTGGCTTCAAATTATAATATAGTACACTCTACATAGGCTTCTAGTTCAATAATTTTCTATCAGGATTTTTACATTTATTTGATTAAATTTTTTAACATGTATCTCTGAATAGACTTAATGACACTCACACATATTCATGCATGCACTCATCAATGCACAAGTCCACTCATGAATTTCATAGAATAAATTATAATGTTAGAGACTTCTGGGAAGATGTCTTCAGAAGAGGTAGTCAGGGCTCAAGTCTCCCAGAAAATCAATGGAGGAAGTTAAAAAGCTGGCTGAAGGAAATGTTTGGGTATCTGCAGACCCTGTAGAGTGTTCTGCATTTTTAGAAGGTTGAGGGAGAGAGAAATGAAGGAAAAGCCAAAACTAAAATCATGAACTGCTAATCCCTGTGCCTGGGAAAGGCAACCATCATCTAGCATCAAGGCAAACAGCCTGGATAAAACCCATGGCTAAACACAGCCAACTGAGTGTGGAACAGACATGTTCCTCCCTGGGAAGAGGAAGGGAGCACTTGAGTGTGGAGGGTGGTTGATCTACACTGAATTTGTGCAGTGGAGTGAGCTTTGAATCTCAGGTCTGACCAGATAAGAATAATCGGCAGGTGGAGGATGAAAAGACACCTCCATGGAAAGATTTCCTAATGAACATCATCTGCTGGCTGGTTGGTAAACTGGAAGAAGAAAAATCCCTTTTAGGTGTCTCTTGTCCCAGATCTCATGGAGCAGATATGCATCAGATTAGTGAGTCTCTGCCCTTACTTTGATTGTTTAATCAGGGCAATTTTAAAGTGTTAGAATAAGTTGAACAAAAATCAAAGAAGAGTTGTGAAACAAAACTACTAGCCAAGAGCGAAATATTGATGATCAGAGAAAATTCTCCAATATATTCTGATGCCTAAACATCAACATAAAACTGAAGTCCATACTAAGAAACAGAAATTCATAGGCCAGCCAAGGAAAAAACTAAAAAACCTTAGTGAGACATAGGAATATACAATTAATCCATGTTTAGACATAGATATTGATTAGTTGATTAGGCAGCTAATCAATGAAAATCATGCAAATCTCATAAATCAAATATAAGAGTTGAAGGGAGATATGAATAAATAGATAAAAGATATTAAGATAAAGGATATTAAGAACAATATGAATGCCTATAAAAACAGTAACAGATCTTATGGGAATGAAACCCTAATAAATGAAAATAGAAATATATTAGATGGGGAGAGGATGTGGCTCAATAATTTGGGCACCAACTCCTACATTGGAGGTGTCAGTTTCAGTTCCTGGTGACTCCTAAAGAAGAGAAGCAGATGCAACAAGCTGATGCAACAAGCTGTTGTAACAAGCAATGAGTAACACTTTATTCATTCAGTTGGATGCCTTAAAAGGGGAAGTAATTTCAGCATTCAGGGAGAATTTCCCAGATCAACATTGGACATCTAACATCTCCTTAAAACTCATCCAGGACTTTCATTGGATTTTCATCACATCCCCTGGTTTGCAGCCTGCCTGTGGAACCTGGACTTGCGCATCCCCACAGTCATTTGAGAGACTCATAAAATCTCATACTATTGACAGATATCTCCTATTGATTCTGTTTCCCTAAGGTACTGACTAATATAGCTTGGTACCATGGGTGGTTCTTGAGGAACAAAGTCTTAAACATGGGATGTCTTAGCTGGTTCTGGGAGTTTTGCAATTGAAATGAAAGCAAGGACAAGAAGTGAAATTTGCACCAAGATGCTCATAGAAGTATTATTCACAAGTGTTAAAAAATGGATCCAGCCAAAGCATCCATCAACCTATTAATGGATTTCAAAAAAGTGGTACTTACAAACAATGGAAGACAATTCAACTGTAAGAAAAAAATGAAACTGAGACACATAAGACAACATGGATGTACCCTGTGGATATTACATTGAGTGAAATAAACTGACTATTAATGGACAAATATTGAATGGTTTCACTAATATGCACTAAATATGATGAGGAAACACATGGAGGTAAACTCTAGAGGACAGATTACTATTAGATAGAATGTGGGTTGAGGATGGGAGGTGATGTTAATGCATGGAGAACTTTAAATAATGCTTATTGTAAAAGTGTGGCAATGAATTCAGTTGATGAGAACAGCGCATAGTGAGTATATCCAACACTGCTGATTTTTAAATGTGATTTTGGCTGAAAGAAGTAGTCTATGGATATAAATATCAGTTGGAAGGACACTAGCGAATAACCTAGGGACTGTATAACAGTGATTTTAGTGGTGGATGAGGATTGTGGTTAATAGTATACATCTAAAAATGTTATTCTTTTACAAACGTTTAAGAATATGGTGATACATGGGAAAATTATAATTCAGGTAATGTAAGGATTTTAGTTAACATTAATATTGTAATATTTTTGCATCAATGGCAAAGAACATATATCAACTCATTTTTTTTAATTTAAAGAAGCTTTAGATTATGTAAATATTACAACAAAAATATAGGGGAATCCTATATACGTGACTGCTCCACCTCCCATGAGTTCCCCCATTAGCCACATTTTTCATTAGTGTGGTACATTTGTTAAAATTGATGGAATCACATTGAAAAATTCCTACCTACAATGGTCTATAGTTTACATTATACTTAACACTTTGACACACACAATTTTAAAGGTTTTGACAAAATATATAATGGTCTATATATTTCATTATTCAGAATACTTCTAATGTCCAAAAAATGTCCCAAGTTACACCTATTCTTCTCTCTTCCTCCCTTCAGCAACTCTGTGACACTCTCTTTATATCAATGTTACAATTTCATCCATTACTAGAGAATTAATGTCTACTTGAGTCAATAATTGCATTCAACTCTGATGTTTCTTCTTTCTTCAATCTTGAGGATTTTGTGATGGTGATGTCCACTCTGGTTCCATTTGAGAGGAGACTTAGATCCCATTGGGCAGATGGATGGAACTGTTTAGCCTGTAGTTGTATATAGTCACTGTTTTTTGGGGGTTGGGGGGAGGGCTGGACATTGTTCATTATTATCCTTTTGTTAATTGTCCTGGGTTAGTTTGGTGAACTGGAGAATAGGTGTTGCCTGAAACTCTGCTGAGATTCAGGGATTAACTATCAAGTGAATAGACAAAGATTTAAGTCTCTTGTACATACATTTAAAGGGGATAGTGCTAACTAAAGTTCAAATAAAAGGGAAAGAATATTTATGTGTAGTGAAGCTATCCTGCTGAGACTTGCATAAGTGTGATCTCTGGAATGACCACTCAACTCACTTTGAAATTTCTTACCACTACAAATTCACTTGTATTTAACATTTTCCCATTTTGGTCTAAATCTTTTCCAAATGCATCACTAGTTGGCCCTTGTTAATCATTCCTCAATGTGAAAGAGGTTAATCCCCAGGAGTCATATCCCATTCCAGAGGAAGGTAATGAATTTATATGCTGAGTTTGGCTTAGAGAGAGGCCACATTGGAGCAACAAGGAGGCTTTCAGGAAATAAAACATAGGCAATATATAATGCTAGGATACATTTCAAGTTCACTAGAAAAGGTACCTATGTACAATCATCAATATCAAGGACCTGGCATATTGGTCTGTACTCCTTTGCTAGGAACTGCTCATGTACTGAGGAATTCTTGCTTCTGTATTAGAGAATGAAGCAGGACTTCCCCGGATGTGTATTCAATGCTCTTTAGTTTATTCTGTGGGTTTCCTTTCACCAAGACAATGCCCCTTGATCACATGAACATATATATATGCCATAAAGGCATGCTCCAGGTGAACCACTCCTACATATTCCCCCATCACTGACACCACATATAGTTGATACCCGCCTTCAGTGATTGTGACCCTTCTGTGTTCCAAATCATCCCCCAAATACAAAGCCAAAGAATAAAACAAAAAAATAAAAGAAAATAAAAATAATAACAATGAATAACATAAAAGGCAAAAAAAATAAAATAACAGAATTGAAATGAAAATATAAATATGTCTTTTATCACCATGAGATCTCTTTTCCTTTATGTACAATGAAAATTACCTCTGTATGTTTCCCCATAGTTTTTTTTTTTTTTTCTGGTTTGCTTTATCTTCAAAGAAGCTATAAGTTACAGAATAGTCACATAGAAAATATAGGGGACTACCATATAATCAAATTCGTCCCCTTCTCCCATTCTCTCTCCTCTTTGAATAACATTTTACATGTGTATGTTTCAACTTTAAACTTGATTTACAAATATTGTAGCAGTTCCTTACTATGGTCAGTGGTTTACATTATGGTTTATATTTTGTACAGTGCATTTTATAAGTTGTGACAAAATTTAAAATGGCCTATTTCTGTCATTGCAAAATGATGCAGAACAATTCCAATGCTGGTAAAATGACCTATGTTCCATCTTTTGTATTCTTCCATGATCCATCCTCAGAACCTACGGTGACCATTAAATTTCAATTTTTGAAGAATAAGGTTCATATTTACATGCAATAATACTGGGGGCCTGACACATTGCTTGTCTTCTTTTACTAGGCAATGCCTATGTTCATGAGAGATATTCAGACCTCTAATTGAGAAAATAGCAGGTCTCATCAATATGGTAGCCTAAAATTTTTGGTTATTATTTGTGTCTCCACCCACTGAGATAATACACTATGACAATATGAATATCTTCATATTCCATTGTAGCCTGCTCCATGTGCATTCTATCCCACCACCTAGACTCTGCACCAGGAAACCTCCCTTGCTAAATTTGTCAGAACATCCTGCCATGGTAGTTTTAACCACAGACCTATATATCCCCAAAGTTCACCCGCTCCTTCTGCTCACCGTCCACACAGATCCATCTATAGTACAACCTGATCTGTCCACTCTCCACCTCCTCATACTCCAGCATCATCCTACTTAAGCTCATCAGTGCTATCACTGCCATCCATTGCCCAAACACCTCCTTCCATTTTATCATAGATTTTGCCCATTTTGAGCATTGGCTCATCATGCTCTACTCTCTTTCTCTCTCCTGATAACCTTCCTTCCAGTTTTTAGCTCATTGAATCTCCTCAATTTGCTTAAGTCATATCAGTAAGATCTTTCAATATTTGTCCTTCATTGACTGGCTAACTGCACTCAACATAAAGTCTTGAGGATTTATCCGTATTATCCCAAGTGTTAATACTGCATTCCTTTTTACAGCTGAGTAATATTCCATTGTATGAATTTACTGCAATTTGCTAATCTCTTCATTTGTTGATGGACACTTGAGTTGGTTCCAATTTTGGCAATAGTGCATAATGCTGCTATGAACATTGGTGTGCATATATATGTTCATGATGTTGCTTTCAATTCTTCTGCATATATACCCATAACCAGGATTGCTAGATGATATGGCAATTCTATAGTTACCATCCTAAGGAACTGCCAAACGGTCCTCCATGATGGCTGCACCATTAGATATTCCCCCAGCTGTGATTGAATGTTCCCTTTCATCCACATCCACTAAAAATTGTAGTTATT
>JAQZBX010003089.1:41022-67560 GCA_029593785.1 Cabassous unicinctus
TTTTTTTGAGATGTTGGATTTCTTTATATATTCTGGATATTAGGCCCTGTAGCTCTTTTGTATAGTTATGCATTCCAAAAATAGATTTTGGATTATACTTGTAAACTGGTCTGTTCATCTGAGCATGAATAAGTTATGAATAGGTCTTTGATTGGGCCATGTCAGTAGGGCATTGAGCAACACCCTTTTGGTGGGTGGGGAATCAAAAATAAAAGACATGGCAAAGGACAGAGTTGAAGTTTTGGTTTGGAGTCCTGGTGTTGGAGTCTTGAGCTAGAGCCTCGGTAAGTAAGCGTACAGAGGAGATTGGTCATGAAGAAGGAGAGAAGGATCTGGGAATAGAGAAGAGCTGTTCGTTTGATAGTCTACAGCTGGCCTTGTGGAGTTAAGCAAGCCTGAGCCTGGAGAGAAGAAAGTCCTGGGAAGAGAGGAACCCAGGAAGCCTGAACCCTGGCAGACATCAGTAGCCATCTTGGTCCAACATGTGGCAACAAACTATGGTGAGGGAAGTAACTTACACTTTGTGGCCTGGTAGCTTTAAGCTTCTACCCCAAATAACTATCCTTTTGTAAGTGCCAACAGATCTCTGGTAATTTGCATTAGAACCCCTTTGGCTGACTAATACAAGCCCTTATCCAAAAAATGGTTATCAAATACTTTCTCCCATTGAATGTGGTGCCTTTCTACTTTCTAAAAAAATTCCATTGAAGAGCACATTTTTTTAAATTTGAAGAGTTTCCGGTTATCTCTTTTTTTTTTCATTGCTTGTTCTTTCATTGTAAAGATTATGAAACCATTTCTTCCTACCAGATCTCCTAGATACTTCCCTACATTATCTTCCAGGAGCTTTATGGTCTTGATTCTTATGTTTAGTGTTCGATTCATTTGAAATTAATTCTTGCATAGGACATAAGATGGCAATCCATGGTCATTTTGTTAGATTTGAATATCCATTTCTCCAGGCATCATTTATGAAAAGGACATTCTATCCTAGTTGAGTGAGCTTGGTACGTTGTCAAATACCAGTTGATTATATATGCGAGGATCTATATCAGAAATTTCAGTTCATTTCCATTGGTTGATATGTCTATCCTTGTGCCAACACCATGCTGTTTTGACCACTGTAACTTTGTAGTATGCTTGAAAGTCAAGTAGGAAGAGTCTCCCAATTTTGTTTTACTTTTTCATTGGCTATTTTGGGCCTCTTGCCCTTCCTGATAAATTTCTTCTTTAGCTTTTCCAATTCAGTAAAAAATGCTGCTGTAAATCAATTTTGGTAGGACAGACATCATAATGATATTTATTCTTCCAGTCCATGAAAATGAATATTCTTTCATGTATCTTGATCTTCTTTCATTTCCTCTAACAATGTTGTGGAGCTTTTCATGTACAAGTCCTTTACATCTTTAGTTAAGGTTATTCCTATGTTTTTATTCTTTTAGGTTCTTTTGTAAATGGAATTTTTTTTCTTGATTTCCTCCTCAGATTGCTCATTATTGGTGTATAGAAATACCACTGATTTTTCATGGTAATCTTATATCCTGACACTATTCTGAACTCATTTATCAGCTCTAGACTTTTACTGTGTAATTCTCAGGGCTTCCTATATATAGGATCATGTCATCTGCAATTAATGATATTTTTAATTCTTCCTTTCCAATTTGGATGCTTGATATAACTTTTCCTTGACTAAGGTCTTGGGCAAGTACTTCTAACACACTTTTAAATAAATGCAGTAAAGTGGCCATTCTTGTCTTTTAGCAGATTTAAAGGGAACTCCTTTAGAATTTCATGGTTGAATAAAAGGTTAGATGTAGGTTTCTCATATATATCCTGTATCATCCTGAGGAAGTTTCCTTCTATTCTATCTTTTGAAGTTTTTTTTTTTAATCAAGAAAGATGTTCTATTTTGTCAAATGCTTTTTCTCCATCAATAGGGGGTGTCATATGATTTTTTACTGTTGATCTGTTAATGTTTTGTATTACATTGATTTTTGTATGTTGAAACACCCTTGCATACCAGGAATGAAACCCACATGATCATAGTGTGTAATTCCTTTGATGTGATTTTGAATATGGTCAACAATTATTTTCATGAGAATTTTAGCATCCAGGACCATTAGAGAGTTTGGTCTGTTGTTTTGTTTTCTTGTGGCATCTTTAGGTGGCTCTGGTATTAGTGTGATGTTGGCATCATAGAACGAGCTAGGCAATGTTCCATCCACTTCCATATTTTAGAATATTTTAAGCACAATAGGGGTGATTTTCTTTCTGGAATCATTGGTTAAGTTCACATGTGGAGCCTCCTGATCCTGTGCTATTCTTAGTTGGGAGGTTTTTTTTTTTTTTCATGACTAAATTAGTCTTCTTACTTGCAATTGGTCTATTGAATTCATCAATTTCTTCCTTCATTAACGTAGGCTGCTTGTGTGTTTCTAGAAATTTATCCAGTTCATCTAAGTTATCCACCGTATCGGTATACAATTTTTCAAATTATCTCTTATGATACACTTTATTTCCCTGACATGGATGGTGTGTTCCCCTCTTTCATATTTTATTTTGTGTATCTGCATTTTCTCTCTTTTTTCTTTGTTAATCTAAATAAGGGAATGTCAATTTTATTAATGTCAAATAACCAGATGTTAGTTTAGATTTTTTGTTCAGTTTCATTTTGCTCTGCTCTAATCTTCATTATTTCCTTCCATTTGCTTGCTTTGGTATTAGTTTGTTGTTGTTTTTTCCTAGATCCTCTAGGTGTGTAGTTTGGTTTTGGATTTTAGCTCTTTCTTCTTTTTTAATATAAGCAATTTTTTTACTATAGGTTTCTCACTCAGCACTGCTTTCTCTGCATCCCATATATTTTATATATGTTCTCATTTTCATTCATTTCAAGATTGTTACTGATTTTGTTTGCAATGTCTTCCCTGACCCACTGATTATGTAAGAGTGTGTGGTTTAACTTCCATATATTTGTCTCTATTCTGGTTCTTTGCCTCTTATTGATTTCCACCTTTATTCTGTTGTGGTCAGAGAAATTACTTTGTAAAAGTTAAGTCTTTCTGAATTTATTGAGGGTTGTTCTATGACTTACCATGTGGTCTATCCTGGAGAATGATCGATATACATTCTAGAAGAATATATATCCTGCTGTATTTGTATGTTTTGTTCTGTAAATGACTATTAGGTCTAGATCCTCTAATGTATTATTCGTGGTCTTTGTTTCTTTATTGACTCTTTTTGAGATATTCTGTCTAATATTGCTAAGGTGTATTAAAGTCCCACTCTAATTCTTGAATTTGTTTTTTCCTGTATGTGCTTCATGTATGTTGGGGCATCTTGGTTAAGTGAATATATGTTTATGATTGTTCTTTCTTCTTGATTCATTACACTTTTATTACTATATTGTGTTTTTCTTTGTCTCTTATATCAGTTTTACATTTAAAGTCTATTTCTTAAAATGAGTTCAATGCAGACAGCATATAAATGGCTCATATTTTCTTACCCATTCTGCCAATCTGTGTCTCTTAATAGGATAGTTTAATCCATTAACCTTCAATGTTATTAGTGTGAAGGCATTACTTACATTGGCCATACTTTCTTTAGTTTCATATATGTCATATTTTCTCTTTTAAAATTTTTAGTTACTCTTACTAATAATCCACTAATTTCTGTTTCTTTTTTAAATGCAAAAATCCAATAGTATTTTTTAAAATAAGTTTCTTGTTGACAAACTCTATTAACTTCCTTTTATCTGTGAATATTTGGAAATTTCCCTCATTTTGCTGGATTGACTGACAGTTATTTTTTCCCTTTTAGCACCTTAATGATGTCATACAACTGCCTTCTCACCTTCATGGTTTCAGATGAGAAATCTGCACTTAGTCTTATTGACTTTCCCTTGCATGTGATAGATATTTCCCCCATCTTTTTTTTTAGTGGTCTCACTTTGTCTTCAGCATTTGAAAATTTGATAAGTATACACTCAGAGTGGACCTCTTAGGATTTATATTGTTTGAGGTGTGCTGCACTTTTTGGTTAGGTATATCCATGCCCCTCAAAAGAATCAGAAAATTTTAAACCTTTATTAGATCCAACATCCCTTCTACCCAATTTTCCCATCTCTTCTCCTTTTCAAATGCTTATAATGCATTTTTTTTTTTGTGGACTTCATAGATAAAAGAAAGAATTAGTCTTTCTTTTATCTATCTGTTCTACTATCGGTCTCATTTCAGATGTACTGTCTACGACATCAGTAATTCTTTTTCCTACTGATTTAAATCTGTTATTTTGTGCTTCCAGCATTTTTTCTTTATTTATTTTTGTTTTTTTTTTGCATTGTGACTTTCATCACCATGAGACCTGTTATCTTCTTATGTAAAGTTTTCAATTTCTTCAGTATGTTCTGTAAGTGTCTTCTTAATATCTTTTTTCTGTTCCTTCACTTCATTAAGTGCATTCATGATATTTGTTTTTAGATCCTTGAATTGTTGTTCCATGATCTTTACCATCTTCTGTTTTTTAAATTGTTCATTAGACTGGGTAATGTTTTCCTGTTTTTCAGTATGGCCTGTAATTTTTCCTTGTTTTCTAAGAATCTGTTTACCTTGACCTGATTTTCAGATGGTTAGCTTTTCTTTCTACTCTACCATTTCATTTTGTTTTGTCTTGTGTTAAACTTCCTTATAGACACTTGGTTGTACTTATTCTATATCCTTATAATTGCCTGTGTTCCTGTGAAAAAATATAAAGAACTAAAAAAATGATAGTGAGAAGATGAGAAAAAGAAAAATAGTCATAGCAAAATATAGAAAAGGTACCATAAGAGATAGAAAAATAAATATGATATAAATTCAAAAATCATAAAAAAATACAAAGGAATAAGAATTAAAAAATGGAATAAAAAGGAAACATGAAAAAATACAATAAAATAAAAGAATGGAAATTGAGAGGAAGTGAAAAAATGAATACAAAACAAGAAAAGATGTAATGAATGAAAAGCAACTGAAGAGGGAAAATAGAAAGGAAAAGAAATAAAGAAATAATGGTGAAAATATAAGGATAAGAAACAAAGGAAACAAAGAAAGAACAAAGAAAACAATAAAAACAAAAGAAAACAAAACTAAAAGATCAAGCCAGGAAAAACAGGCTTCCCTCTTAGGACTCTAGGAACCATCTCAGGCTGCCGGTGTTCTTCAATCACTGTTCAGCCTGCCATTCACAGGTAAGGCACCTGGTTTTAGTGATTAAAACTAAGAATAAAAAATAAAATAAATTAAAAATGATAAAAAAATAACAGATCAAAAACAAAACAAAACAATAAAATATCAGTCTGTAACTTCCTTATCATTGGGTACCAGCTGGGTGCAGACAACTGAGTAGATCACTCTCTGGAACCCTTCTCTTATGAGGTACCAGGAATTGAACCAGGGGCCTAGTATACATGAGGCAGGCATTTCTCCACTGAGCTCCAACCACTACACAGATTTGGTAGGCCTTTGAACATTTATCTGGCTTTCCCCATCCCCTTTCTCTTTGGCAAGTGGAGCTTCCAATCTTTTCCTGGCTATCTTTTCTGGCTTTCTTCTCTCCAGGGCTGGTTAGGCACTGGTTTTCCTCAAGTTCCTCACTGACCTAGTTTTTCTTTCTCTGGTTATGTGTGACAGCTTGCCTGATCAGATCCCATCTCCTCTCTCCCTGGGGCCACTTTGGTGCTGGCTGGCATCTATTTGAGATTCAAATGGATCTCAGCTTGCCAAATTCACTGAAAAAGAAACCATGCTTTACCTTGGACTTACCCCTTCTTCTCTCATCTAGCAGAACTTTCTTTCCCACTTAGTTGGCTGGAGTGAGCCAAGAGTTTTCCCAAGGTTATTCACCTTAAGGATGGGTTATAAATGCTGTTCCCAGCCACAGGGTGAGCAACTCAGTGTTTTAATTTGGCCTCTTTGTCTTGCTGCCCTTCTCCCCCTAGATAATGTGCAACACTCTCATGGTTAGCAGATTCCCAAAGCAGGTCACTCAGGTAGCATTTAGCCCTTCCTTCACTGTTTCTGGAAGAGAGTTGAGACATTCTTATAATTTCAACATCATCTTTCCAGAAGTCTAGGGCACAACAATAGGAGGATATTAGAACATATGGGATTATTCCTTTTAGTTTAATGAAAACATTGTATAATTAATGGAGCTGATGGCAGCACAAATCTGTGATGAAAAGGAGAGTCACTGAGTATACACTTTGAATGCACTGAACAAAGAATGGGACTGTATAATACAAGGAATCCACTGGTGGAAGATGGACTGTGGTTAACAAAACAAATAGGAGAATATCCTCTCATGAAGTATAAGAAATATGTACTATTAATACAAGGTGTTAATAATTGGGTGAGTTGGGGAAAAATACACCAAATGTAATATATGGGTAAGAGTTGATAGAAATATTTTAATGATGCTTTTTTCTACTTTATAACAAATGTTTCACATCAATGCATGCTGTTGGTATTGGGGTGATATATCGGACTCCTGTATGATTGATTACATGAATACTTATTTTGTAAGATTTGAAATTTTACTATATATTTATTGGTTATGTATGTGCATGTATGTATGTTATACTTCAATAAAATTTTGTAAAACATATAATATAAACATGAAGATAGCTCTCAATGATTTAGGAGTTAAAGATAATTCATGGAAGAGAAAATTACATGCAAGATAATTTATATTTTCCATGGGTACTAATAAAAATAACAACATTGTTGCAAAGAACACAGGCTGACATTAAAATGATTGCACTCATTAAAGGGCCAGTACTAGTAGCAGGTCCAACACAACACTCATACCTGTGTGAAAAAGCCATCTTCTCTCCTCATTAAAAACAATATTGTGCTTTGATAGTTTACCTTATTCACTTATTATGTACTTCAATTCTCATTACAACTCTGAAAATTGGGTAGCAAAATATGCCTTAAAATGTAGGTAACTGAAAGATCAAGGACACTTATTAAGCCAAGTAAATGTCAGTGAAAGGGTGGACATTCAGTGTCAGATTTGTCTGCTAAGATAGTGCATTTCCACAAGGAGCATTTTCTCCAGTACAACTGATCCTACGGAGATTCAATATTTCCCACCATGCCAATCCAAAATTCTCATTCAGGCTCATTATTGACCAGTACAGCAACATTCAAACCTTATGAATATTGCAGGACCCATGAGACCGCAATTTTTGGATCCACTAATAAATCACAATGATCCAGATCTGAAATGTCTCTCTACTGATTTTCTACATATACATTACTAGTGGTCCATAAGAAATGTTAAAAACTATTTTCTATATTGCTTCATGTTTTAATATTCTTGACCTTACTGAACAGTATGTTATAACTTCAATTCAGAATTATTTATTATGATCTGAGTTTCAGCCCCTCTAGAAGAGTAAAATTTATGTATTACCCCACTCTCTATTCAATATCAGTGTGCATTGTCTTTATCTACTTAAAATATTCTAAGAAATTTTGTCTTAATATATTTAGAATGTCAACATTTAAAATATCTTATATACTTTCACTCATCTGTCTCCCTTATCTGTTTTCTTGGAGTGAATGGAATCATCTATTTTTAAGGCCAATTCACCACTCTAGTCTTCATTCTCTCTCCTTTTTCACTGATGTAATTGTTTCCCACTAAAGGCCAACATAAGTGTCTCTTGCTTCTCCATGTATTCCTTGAATTTAAATAGATGCTTAGATTTCTCTGTTCAAAAAAAAAAGTCATTTGCGACTCTTGATATGTAGATATGACCTGTGGGGAATATGCATTCCTTTATTAACAATATACAGTTAACTACATTAAGTCTTTAAATTCTTTGCTTTTATATTAAACATTATTATGTTTTCCCATAAAATCTGGACATGTTTTAGAGCTTGAATAAGCTGAGATAGAAAGATATTGCATGATGTGTGGGTCTTTAAAGGTGGTTGTAATCATACCAAATCCCTTCATAATATTCCCTTTCACAATTGGCCTTAGCTAAACCCTTATTAATCAAAATGTGAAAATGTTTTCTTCTGAAGATGGTTAAACTGTCTGTTTTCCTTTTTCACTTGAATCCACTGAATGCACATTGTTAGACTTGATTTCAGTTTCACTATTTAATTCTCAATGTTAATACCTGTCATATATTTGTTTTGTTGTTTCCATTTTCTCATGACAAATATAACTACTTATAACATACAGAACCTCTGCTAAGTGTAGGAAGCCAGGGCATGTGTCACTTTCAGGCTGACCACTGATCAAGAAGAAAAAAAGCTTTTTCTTGTTATAATACTCTTTATTTCAGGATTCTTCAAAATGTTTCAATAATGCATCAAGAGTTCACAATTGGAACACAGAGTGAACACTTTTATTATTTCACAATCACCAAAAAATTGTAAATTTGCAGCTTGAATTACTGATTTTTCTGCATAGCAGAATTAAATCTGTGCATATTTCAGGAGAAGATATGTTTTACATCCCGACTCTGACAAATTTTGCTATATATCTATTGAGAACTTCACAAATATCTTTCATATTCTGTTTCCTTTCATATAAAATTTGTAAAAAGGTCTACTTCATGAATTTAATATTTATAAAAATGAAATAGAAATTGTCATAATGGTAATTACTGAAGTAAAGTAAATCAATGAGTACTAAACGTCAAAAGTGATTAAACATATGATTCCTTCAGCACTTACATTTCTTCCATCTTAAATTCATATAATTATTACTACTTTTAAAGCAAACAATGAACTAAAGAAATGTGAGCACACAGCATTTGCTAATATGATTTTCTGTTAAAAGAAGTATTACTTAACATAAAGTGTATTGTACAAATAAATAGAGATTATAAAATGGATACTATTGTTAAACAGCCTAGAGGTTGCAGTAGGATAACCAGCAAAGTTCTCCTGAGAAAACTAGATCACTGAACAGTTGTTCCCTTCCATCAATTTGTAAAAGCAAAAGATTTTTTGCCTTTTATGCAAAGCCTTTAAGAATTGAAAGATATATTTTGGTCATTAATACTTTATTTTATATACTGACTGAGACATCCATGTCGTCTCTAATTTATTTAAAATTAAATCTCTTTCAAGATATTTTAGAGTGAATGCAATGTAGACATTTAATTCACTCCAAAAGCTGTGGAAATCAATTACTAACTATTGCTTAAATGTTTTTCATGATATGTTAGGAGAAAGCACTAGAATTACATCTGAAGTATAAGTGGTCATGTACACAGTTTATTTTTATGACAGGGATTCTTTTATTCTCTATGTATCATGCCAATACAGCAGAGTGGTAAAGAGAAAATATTAAACCAATAATTATTGAAATTATTAATTAATAATATATTTTAGGCAAAACACATCTCATTTAATAGATAATGTTTAAATGTACATTTAAATTAGCATTCAGCATCTTCAGGCCCTGGTCACTGTGCAGAGCTGCTCTTGGTCCTGCTCTTTGGGTGCTGCAATCAGTGCACATTTTGCTTCCCTGTACAGATATCAATTCTGTTAAAACTGTTTGAAATGAAGTTTTTTGCTGCATTGAATAAAAAGAAGTTGTTTGTCAGATTATTTGAGGAACTTCCCTATTTATGTTTTTAATAATAGTCCTATTGAAAGTTTCTCTTCAAAAAAATAAAGTGAGCAGTGGAGAAAAGAAATGGGGTGATTCTTGGAGGAAAGGAAAAGAAGAGACAAAAAAGAGTGAATAACAACTCACCATCAGAAGTTAATATTGTTTTTCTTTACATTGGATAGATAAGTCAGGATTTCTGGTACGGGTCCACTGATGTTTCACCTACAGGCAAAGATGAGTGGGCATACTCAGTAGAGATGAATAAAAACCTCAATGGAACCTTTCTATCAAAACAATAGATTTTGTGTTATGTTTACTTCTAAGTGGTGTCTCCAATAGCATCAAAGAAAACTCCTGGGACACAGGTTTGGCACTAATAGTAGCCAGTGCCTAGAGGTAATTTCAATGAGATAATTGGTTTTAAATGGTCAGGGAAAAGGGCCCAAGTAAAATCTGTCTATGAAAAGAAATTTTATATATTGAGATATATTAGTGTTTTTAATTTATGGAAAGAATTGTTGATGATTAAATGGATAATCTCTTAGAAAGAAAATCACAGTTCTCCTATTATTCTGAGGGCTGTTAAGGTGAAATGCCTGTGGATCCCTGAGATCAAGGAACAGAGTAGGAAACCCAGAGCCTGGCCTCAGCCCAGTCCCGGGACACTAACATTTCCTGCTCATCCTCAGGGTTTTCCTCTCAGGAATGGGGTGATGTTCAATAGTCACACCAAACTCATGGTGTTGCTAATGGGTAAATGACAAAATAGACCCTTTGAAATTGTCCAAAGTGTATAAGAGCCTGGTGCCAAAGCCCAGCACAGTGGCCTGTGAGCTTGATGATCATCATAGCATTGCTTTACCTCTGATGACTCTGTTTCTCCACTGATTAGCAAATAACAATGGTGTCCACCTTCATGTGCCACTTGAGAGTAGGACTAAATGGAATGTATAACCACTTAGACTACTAGTGGGAACAAGGTGCCTATTAGGAAGCACTACAATTACCATTGTTCAGTGTTTACTGTCATGGTATGACTGCATAATTGTGATCATGTTTGGAAAGCAGAAAGCCTGAACATGCTTCTTAGAGGTGCTATGTATCTTTCTGTCATGGATTTCCAGTTTTATTTAGTGTGCTTAAACAATGCACATTTTATAATTTCAAACTTGTCAACATAATTGTGAATGCACATTCTATACCACTAAGAGTTAGTCAACTATACTGTTCAAAACGTTTATACCTTTCATTATGGTTGTCTCATGATTATTATGCTGGCTGAATTGTTTTTACTTATCTAGGTATAATTTTGGATATTTTAATTTCTCCTTTGTGATATATAATGTTAGGGATTATATATCTGGAAGCTATGATGATAGGTGCCTATAAATTTAGCATTGTTTGTCTATCATGATGCAAAATATCCTTAGTATTGAGCCATACATCAGTGCCTTCAGGTGTATACTGTGTGATAAGCACACAACCATATAGCCACATCAGTTTTGTTTCATGTCTACACTATATATCTGTACAGTTTCAAATTCACTATCAATGTAAATGTTTGTATATATTTCAGATAATCTTACCAAAAGAGAGATCTTACATATATTTTAAGCCTTATATAGGTAAATAATATTGTGAAGATGGTATTAATATCCTAAATATAGTTTCTCCACATGATGTAAGTTCAATATTGCCATCGTACTACAAGATATAAAATTGGGAAACTCATTGACATCTCATTCCTCCAAGCATCAACTCCCTCAATAATCTCTTTATTTGATAGTTGTTCTTAATGTCTTAATATAGTCATTCATTTTTCCTCAAGTATATGGTGATTATATCTTTGAACACTGATCCTGTAGTAATATACTCAGTCTTAAGAAATGATATGCCTATTTTTTATTTGTTTGTGTTTTAGAAGATGTATCCTATAAGACTGAAAACATTCCCTTTGCTTTTAATGTGATGAAAATTTTTAGCTTAAATGAAATTTTTTATATTTAAAAATGATTTGAGGAATTTCATTCATATATAAACATACATATACAATAAGTGCATAGGAAAAGTTGTATAACTTAAAAAACAAAAATACATAATATCATACAGAGCTCCCATGAATCATCCTACCACCAATATCTTGCATTGTTGTGAAATAGCTGTTACAAATTATGAAAGAGCATCATCAAAATATTACTTATAACTATAGATCATATATTAAATTTGGAGTATTTCCCCAACCCACCTTATTATTATAACCCTTTATTAGTGTTATATATTTGTTATACTTCATGAGAGAACATTCTTGTATTTGTTCTGTTAACCACAGTCCCACAGGATTCATTGTGTTAAGCAGTCCCATACTTTGTAAAATCCATTCAAAATGTACACTCAGTGGCTCTCATTTTCATCACAAAGATGTACTTTAATTACCTCAGTCAATTTTTGAATATTTCAATTACTCCAAAAGTAAAAATCCTGTAACTCCTCATACCCCCTTATTATTGACACTTAGAATTGATACCAAATGTTTTTTGCCATTGCTGCAAAATATTACACTATTACTGTTAACTATCATCCATAAGTTAGATTACTTGTAATGTTCCAATTTTCACCATATTCTTAACACCTTGTAATAAAAGAACCTTCTTATATTTATATGATTAACCACAACCTTCATCTACCACCAAAATCAATATATTATAAAGTTCCTAGATTATCCTGTAGCTTAGTTTGATTTGACATTTACATCTCTAGACTACATTTTTGAGCCACAACCACTTTATAAAAAGAAATCAATTTCACTGATACATATTATTAAAATATACATTTTATCCCAAGTATACAATCACTGGTATTTGATATAATCACATAGTTGTACATTCAACACATCAATCATTATTAGAACCATATGGACAAAAAAGCATGACTCATCTATATGCTGTTTACAAGAGATTCACCTAAAATTCAGATATAAATAATCTGTTAATAAAATGAGGGGGTAAATATGACTATAGTACTAGCAAAAAGAGAACTGTGTTAGTTATACTAATTTCTGGTAAAATTGACTTTAAGTCAAAAACTGTTTTGAGGGACAAAGAAGGTCAATAATTATTTATATAAAGGTCAATTTAAACAAATAATCGATATCCAAAATATATGAAACAAATGATGACATTTCACCAGGTTAAATCATGTTGACCACAAAGCAATTGTCATTAAATGAAAAAATACGGGAATTATAGATTGACTTTCTCCAAACCCAATAGAATGAAGCTAGACATCAATAAAAGAGGGAGAATTGGAAAATTCAAAAATATATGAAAATTAACACATTCTTAGAGAACCAAATGTGAAAGAATATATCACAAAGGAAGTTAGGAAATATCGTGAGGTGTATGAAAACAAACAAAACATAAGAAATCATATGGGATATAGCAAGTTAGTGATGAGAAGGAAACTTAGGGACTTAAGTACTTACATTAAAAAAGAAGAGCTCAAATAAGAAACCTAACCTCACAACTGGAGTATCTAGATAAAGAAACAAAATAAACCAAAAGCAAGCAGAAGGGGGAAATAATAAATATTAGAGTAGAGAAAATTAAAATAGAGAATTAAAAAAATAATAGGGAGAATCAGGGAAACAAAAGTTGTTTCTTTTAAATATCAATAAAATTGACAAGTTTTAGCTAGAGTTGCAAATAAGGAAGAAGACACAAAAATGAAATCAGAAATTAAAGAAGGGACATTATTACTGACCCCACAGTAATAAAAAGATTATATAAGAGGATAATGTGTGCAACTGTAAACAAACAAGTTAAATAACCTAGATGAAATGTACAAATTCCTAGAAATATACAAACTAGCTACATTGACTCAAGAAGAAAAAAGATTCAAAAGATCAATACCAAGTAAAGACTTTGAATCAGTAATCAAAATCCACCCAACAAAAAATATCCAGGATCACATGGCATAAGGTGAAAATTTTAACAAACATTCCAAGAAGAATTAACAGTAATCCTGTTTAAACTGTTCCAAAAAATTGAGACAGGAACTCTCACTAATTGATTCAATGAGGCCAGATCACTGTAATATCATAGCCTGATCAAGAAACTAGAAACAAAGAAAATTTCAAACAAATATCGCTTATGTATACAGATAAAAATATCTTCAACAAAACATTAGCAAACTGAATCCAACATCTCTATACAATAATTATAACCATGATCAAGTGGGAATTTTCCAAGATATACAAGTATGGTTCAGCATAAGAAAACAATCAATGTAATAGACCACATTAACCAAAGAAAGGAGAAATACCACTTGATGCTCTCAAGTGATGCAAAAAAAGTATTTGAAAAATCCATTACCCCTTCATGAAAAAAATACTTGGAAAACTAGCAGTAGAAGGAAACTTGCTCAACATGATTTAGGAATATATGAAAATCCTACATCTAACATCATATTCAATAGTGTTAAATAGCTTTCCTGCTAAGATTAGGAACAAGGTCAAATTGCCTACTATCACCACTCATATTCAACATTTTTTGAAAGTTCTAGTCAAAGCAATTAAGCAAATAAAAGAAATAAAATGCATTCAAATTTTTAAAAGAAGTAACTTTCCCCATTTGCAGATGACAGGATCCTATATACACAACATGATAAAAGCATAACTAAGCTACCAGAGATACTAAATGAATTCAGCAGAGTGGTGGGTTCAAGATCAACAGGAAAAAAGTTGTGGTGTTTCTATAAAATATTAATGAACAATCTGAAGGGAAAATTAATGAAAAACCTATTTACATTAATGACAAAATGAATCAAATACCTAGGAAATAATTTAACCCTGGAGGCAAAGGACAAATGCACAGAAAAGTTAAAAACATTGTTAAATGAAATGAAAGAAGACCTGAATGTATAATCTATGTTCATGGATCCAAAGGCTCATTATTTTAAGATACAAATTCTAACCAAATTGATTAATAAATTCAATGGAATCTCAATCACCATTCCAATTTACAATAAAGGAAAATCCACTAATCAAATTGATATGGAAGAATAAGTGGTTCCAAATAGCCAAAAGACATCTTGATAAAGAAGAACAAATTTTGATGACTCCAGTTCCATATTTTAAAATTTACCATAAAACTACAGTGGTCAAAAGAGCATGACCATGATTGGTGGTAATAGTCTGATGATATTATCTCATAATCTATAATAAATATTCCACCACAGTGTGGTGTGTTCATAAAAGGGTGTTCTATGGGAATTCTACACATGTGCATGGTTGTTTTGTAAGTTTACATCCTCTGTAATAAAAATATATTAAAAATAATAGGGTGGGTTGGGGAGAAAATTCACCAAATATTGAATATGGACTATAGTTAGTAATATTTTGATGATGCTTTTCCATAGTTTATAACAAATGTTTCACAACAATGAAAATGTTGATGGCAGGGTGATGTATGGGATCCCTATATGATGTTATGGATGTTTATTTTGTGAGTTCACAACTTGTACTATAAGTTATTTTTTATGTATGTTCATGAATGAATGATATACTTCAATAAAATATTGTAAAAGGCATGAGTATGACACAATTATGGACATATAAACAACTGGAATTGAATTGAGTTCAAAGCTAAACACTCACATCTATGGCCAATTGATTTTTGAACAGGATACCAATTCCACTCAATTGGGAAAGTAATGTCACTTTGACAGATGGTAAAACAAAAACTTTACATCCATATGTAAAAAGATCAAGGAGGAACCTTACCTCATACCATGAACAAAAATTAACTCAAAATTAAACAAAATCTTAAATATAATTCCAAGGAATATGAAACACTTAGAAGAAAAAACGGAATCATCTTCAGACCCTAATTTTAGGTAATGGTTTCTTAGAATTCACAACAAAAGCAGGAACATCAAAAGAAAATAATACATAAATGGGAATTCATCAAAATTACGTTTTTCATCAATGAATTTCATGAAAGTGAAAATACAACCTACAGAATGGGATAAAGAATTTGGAAAATACCTATGCATTAATGGTTTAGTGTCTGGAATATATAAAGAAGCCTACAAATCAACAATAAAAAAATCAAATGACACAAATTATTTAAAAAGTGATGAAAGATGACAAATGAGATACTATTTAACACCCACTGGAATGTTTACCATTTAAAAAAATGTGGAAAAATAGGAACACTCATCATTTTGATGGGAATGTAAAATGTTATAGCAGCTGCTGAAAATAAGTTGGCAGATTCACAGAAGATTAAATAATATATAGAATTATTGGTAATTACTCTTATAGCATATGTACCCAAAAGTAATGAAAGCAGGGACTTGAACAGAAATTTTCACAGCAATTCCTATAGAGGCATTATTCACAATTGCCAAAAGATGGAAGCAACACAAATGTCCATCATTCGATGAATGGGTACATAAAATATGGCATTTACATACAATGGAATATTATTCAGCAATTAATAGAAATGGTATACTGATACATGTGGCAGTATGGATGAATCTTGAAGCCATCATGTTTAATGGAATAAACATGACACAAAGGACAAATAATGTATGCTATATCTGATTTGAAATAATTAGAATAAGCAAATATATAGAGACAGAAACTCTAGTACAGATTACCTTAGGAAGAATTGAGGCAGGGAGTGGGGATTAATGATTAGTGGGTACAGAATTTCTGTTTGGAGTGATGGAAAAGATTTGGTAATGGATAACAGCAATGGTAGCCCAACATTGTGAATGTGATTAATACTAATGAATTATATATTTGTAGTTTAAAGGGTAAATTTTAGGTTGTATATGTTATAGGAAAAATATTTTAAAAACCAACAGCATAGGACTTTTCATCACAAAGAGCATCCTAATGTTAACTAAGGACTATAGTTAACAGTACAATAATAGTCTTTCTACAATGTACAAATTTTCCACACTAATGAAAGTTATTAATATTGGAGGGTTATAAGAGAAAAGTACCTCTGTATTTTCCATATGATTTTTCCATATACCTACAACTTCATTAATAAAAAATGCTGGAAACTTGAACAAACAAAGAAAAAACAGTACTCAGTAATTAAATTGATACTATTGACCTAAGGGTTATGTTGATGGACCAAAAACAGTGTTACAGCAGTTTTTTATTTTCTGTATCAAAAACAAACATTGTTATTGAATATTAGAAGTCTCCCTCCTAATCTCCATCATATCAGATTGCATTTTTCTCCTGAGTTTGTAGAAATACTTCTTTCCCACTGCTAAATTTACCATACAACTGCTCCTTCATAGTGTATCATGATGGTTAAATGAATAGCTTTGGATATAAGAGAGTGTTCAGGATTATTTTATCTGGTCCTAATTGCTTCCGGGATATATAGAAATTGTTTGCTAAACAATTTTAAAATGTGGAAAATAGTATAATAATTATGGTTCTTATTCTTTATCAACTTTTAAAGAGATGAAATACAATTATATATTAAAGATTTATACAGAGCATAAGTGGTTACTACTATACAGCAATTAAATATCAGAAATTTTTCATAGTAAAAACTTCATTAGATAACTCAACTTTTCTTTTACTATATGAGGATTATTTTGCTTAAATGGAATATTTCAATAATATGCAATCACAACACTTTTTGCTTGTAAATATCCTAATGATCCTCTACCTGTCTCAAACAATATTTTATTTGTAGTGCTTATACTAGTACAATTTCAAGGTACTGTATTTTTAAATCTTATAGTTAGCCTATCTACCATACACAGATCTTCAAATATCTTTTTAAATTATTTTTTTCTTTATTTTTAAAGAAGCTTTAGGCCACATAACTATTACATCAAAAATATAGGGGTTTCCCATATATGCCATCCCTTTCCTTTCCCACAATTTCCCCCAGTAACACCATCTTTCATTAGTGTGGTACATTTGTTACAATTGATGAACAGATACTGAAGCTTTGCTACTAAGTAACGTCTATTTACATTATGTTTTACTCTTTGCACTGCACAATTTTATAGGTTTTGACAAGATGAAAATGGCCTGTATCCATCATTACAAGGCATGCAGGACAATTCTAATGAGCCCATAATGTCACATGTAATAACTATTTTTCCCTCTCCCTCCCCTCAGAATCTCTGTTGGCTGCTGCCTTTATATCCATGATACAAGTTCTTCCATTGTTAGAATAATAATTTTATTTTAATCCATAGTTGCATTCCTCCCTTGTGCTTGTTCATTCCTTAATCTTGAGGATTTGGGGATGGTGATGCCCACTCTGCTTCTCACTGAGAGGGAGACATGTCCAATGCTGGGGAGAAGTTAGTGCATTTATATTCTGTTTGCTTCAGAGAGAGACCACATTTGATCAAGAAAGTGTCTTTCAGGAGTAAATCTTAGTCAGTATATAATACTAGACTGAGTTTCAACTTCACAAGAAAAGGTTCATAAGTACAGCCATCAACATCAAGGGTCTGGAGTAATGCTCTGTCCTCCTTTGCTAGGTACTGCCCTTGCACTCCGGGGATTCTTGCTGCTGCATTAGAGAATGTAGCAGGACTTCCCACGATGGGAATTCAATTATCTTTTGGTTATTGTGTGGGTCTCCACCCACCGAGAGAACACCCCATGACCACTTGAAGATATAGAGACATGTCCAGGTGCACCTCTCCCCAAACTTCCATCACCACACCCACACCAGTGATCATCCCCTGCCACAGTTGTGACCCTTCTGCAATCCAAAATCCCCCCCCCAAAAAAAACAAAAAATAAGCAAATAAAGTAATTAAAATGATATAATAAAAATAAAATACATAAACAAAAATAAGAAAAAATAAAAACATTTTAAAAAGTAAAATAAAAGTTTTTTGACA
Source organism: Cabassous unicinctus (assembly GCA_029593785.1). Lineage (NCBI taxonomy): Eukaryota > Metazoa > Chordata > Mammalia > Cingulata > Chlamyphoridae > Cabassous > Cabassous unicinctus. The sequence continues at coordinate 59,542 of JAQZBX010003089.1, forward strand.
GTGTCTTTCATCACTGTAATATCTGTTATCTTTTTTATATAGTGACAAGTTCTTCCGTAGTTTCCCCAATGTCTTTTTTTTTTTCACTTTATCTTCAAAGAAGTTTTAGGTTACAGAAAAGTCACACAGAAAATATAGGGGATTTCCATATATCTAACACCCTCCTCCATCCCAATCTCCCTTACTAATAACATTGTACATGTGTATGGTAGATTTGTTACAGTTGATGTACAAATATTGAAGCATTGCTATTAACCATTGCCAATGATTTACATTAAAGTTCACATTTTGCACTGCAGAGTTTAATAGGTTTTGACAAAATCTTAAATAGCCTGCATTCATCATTACAAGATCATGCAGAACAATTCCAACGCCCTAAATTTTCCTATGTTCCATCCATTCTATTCCCCCCTTCCTCTTTTCTACAAACCTATGGTAACCACTAATCTTCAATTTTTGAAGAATAAGGTTCGTAGTTACATGCAATAATATTGAGGGCTTCACTTTTTGGTCTTTTTTCTTTTATTAGGCATTGCCTATGTTCTCGAGAAAGTTCTGAAAGCATAGATAGAATCCCCAGGATAAGAATTTAATATTTTCTTGTTTATTGTGTAGGTCTCCACCCACGGTGATAACACGCTATGACAAGATGAACACTTTCATATTCCACAGAAGCATGCCCCAAGTGTGCCCTATCCCGCATATTCCCCCACTCCCAACTCCCTGCACCAGTTACCCTCCCTTGCCATATTTTCCAGAATAACATTCCCATCACTGTAGTTTTAACCAGTGACCTACCAACCCTAGAGTCCACCTGCTCCTTACTCCAGCCCTGCCCTCAGTTCCATGAATAGTTCAACCAACCCCCCAACCTACTAACCCTCATATTCCAACACCATCGAACCCAATCACATGACTGCACCATCAACCCCATCCACTGCACAACCACCCCCTTCCACCTTATCATACTTGTTACAAAAAAAATTGCACATTTCTTTCAGTTTATGAAAAAAAAACCATGCTTATTACTCTAATTCAACTCTTGAATTCCCGTTTCTAATAAAAACATATTGTATGGTATGTATTTCTCATGAAATCATAGTTCTATCCAATAACATAATAGTAACATTGCATTCTGCATAGAATTATTACCATAAAGCTTTATTTGCTTTTTTAATAGAAATATATCTAATTTAATAAATACATATCTTAAAGTCAACAATTTCAATGTGGTTTCCATGAAGCATTTAAGGTCATATAGAAAATAAAATGTTTTCAATTTAAGTATAATTTTCCAAAATACAATTTATTTTAAATTCATTTAAATTTATGTGGCTTGGTTGCAGAAATAAATATAGACACCAATACAACAGAATAAAAAGCACAACTACAAACCCCTTATATTGGAATACTCATATAAGAGAGATAATGTAAAGAAGTACAGTGACAATAACATGTATTTTTCAATAAATGGTGCTTGGACAACTGTACAAACATATTGGAAAAAAAAGAAATTTCACTTATATTTATGGAGCAGCATCTACCCATGTTTCAAATAGATAACAGATTGTGGCAAAGAATCATCCATTTCTTGAAGCCATACTTGTCCATTCCTTTGCCATTTATTTTGTCTAAGTCAGGTAGATGGGCTAACTTTGTATCAATGGAGTACTGGAGGATTAATCTCATTTTTTTAAGGCTCCATTATTTGTGCTTTGTTTTTTGTTTGTTTGTTTTTCGGGCTTGCTGCTTTTTAATGGGGGGGCGCAGGCCGGGCACTTCCGTGCAGGTGGCTCTGAGGACGGAGGTCTCGGCTCCTAGCTCGGCTACTCCACGGCTTTCACCAGGGCCTCTTTGGCATAGATGCGAATTTGCATCCCGGACCCACGCAGCCTCAGACGCCCACCCTGGCAGCTCCGACTGCGCCTTCTCCAAGTTCGCCTAGGCCACCCCCAGGTCCCACATGTCCAGTGTCACAGGCTCTTGGGCCAGTAACTGCACTGGAGAATCGGCGTTCATCACGAGGAGCCGCTGCTGACCAAGCCCTGGGAGGCGGTGCCTCCTCGGCATGGACGGCAAGCAGCCCTGGCCGCAGGACCTGCAGTGTGGGCACGTGGCGGCCAGGATGCACAAGGCCCCATCTGCGTGGGCAAGTCCAGCAGCCGGACGCTGTCGCTATTGAAGACCACCTACGTGGGCGAGGCCAAGGTAAAGGACCTCTGTCACGGGCAGGCAGCGGGGCCGAGTGGGCGGAGCAGCGCGGCGGAGAGCACAGTGGGGCCACACACCATTGGTTTTATTTCTATAAGATTTAAATCTTCTCTCACAAATCATATTTGGTCACAACTGCAGAGGAAGCAGAGGAATTAAGTTAACTATTTTCTAAAACACGGACACATAGAAAGAAAGGAACAATGACTTAGAAAAGATTATTCATTTTTAAAACTTCAGAAAAATCCCTATGTAAAAGCTAAATAATCATTATTTAATTCTAATTCATATAGAAATTTATTACAATTAGCTGGTATTAAGTTTGTCCTTGAGTCCTTGAATCTCCCGCAAAACATTACCGATCGTTCGCTAAGGGGTAAATAGATAAATTGCAACATTGTTTGATATGTTAGAACAATTTTTAGAAAAACTTAGAACTGTGGAAGAACACAAGGGCAACAAGTAGCTGCCAACATTCTCAGACTTCCTCATTACTGAAAGCATATACCACTTTAGTCTAGAAAAATCAGTCAATTTTATAAAATTAAGCTTTTAGATTGAAAAGCACAGCCTTTAATAGGCACAGAGAAAAATAGTCCCTAAAAAATCTCACTAAATACTTTTTAGAAAGAAAAGCATGCCATTATTAAATGCAGTTGGTACTAGGACTCTGGAAAAGCAGGTAATAGTCTTGTGCCTCAGCTTCTGGCCAGGGACTTTAGAGCAATAAAATATTAAGAATAGTACAACTTAACCGAAGCATGCGCTATAAAAACTAAATATTTGTAAGGGTGTGTATTATGAGCAAGAGGCGTTTTGCTATTGTTGGCAACTGAGACACTGGCTCACAAGTTAATGAAGAATTTATAGTCAAAATGTAGTTACCTATAAGAAAAGAGAAATACTGTTACTGTTAAATGTTCTAGTTCATCTTTTAAAAAATGTGTCACTCCATCATTTCATATTTCTAAGAATTCTATTACAATTTACTCTCCTATATAGCATAATTGTTCATTGGGCCTATGCCTTTTAGAACAAAATGTGACAATGGGACCAGAGATGACCTTGTGACAAAGGTCACAAGAGTTTTACAAATCCATTAATTCACCAGAGGATTTTGCACTTTCTGCCATAACAAATTGAATTTTGACCTTTCCTAGTTTCTAGCGCGGCTGTTGCAGCTATGTTTCCATTCTGTGGCACAGAGATCTAGTAAGATGGGTGCCATGAACGTAAAATGTAAATGTGGGCAAGAATATGGAAATAAAAATTTCAGGACAAGTATAAAATGCTCTGGAGATCTCAGCATTAGCATCAGATTCTCTCTGAGGATCGAATGAGTAAACTCTAACAACATTCCACCCATTTATATATATATATATATATATATACACTCCAGATTTAAAAATCATATTATTTGATAAGAAGTGAAAGCATCTTCAATTTATATCTTCCCTTAAAATCTTCAGTACAGTTTTATCCAAGATAAATGCACTTATCTCTTGATTTTATCTGATTAAGAAACCACCCAAATAGCAATAAAGACATTTTTTAAAAGTTATGAACATCAGTAATGAAGGCAATGGGAAGGTTTCCGTGAGTTGATCTTCATACAAATAATGAAATACTTGCCAGGTACACACACACACACACAGCATTTTTTTAAAAAGATACACCAGTGAGTTTTTTTCATGATTTTGAAGAGACATCTCAGGATTACACAGCACTGGAAGAAATCAAGATTTTGAGTAGTAAGAGGAACATTTTAAATAACCCCAAATGTAATAAGAAAATTAAGTTTACAAGGAGATATTTTATAAATTCTAGTTAATACACTCAAAGAGATAAAGGATGGTTATGAATCTCTATTTTCCCAAGAGAAAAATAAATCTAATATTAAAAAGAGATAAGAGAAATTATATAAAATGTGCATATTTCCAAGCCTTAAAATCAGCAAGAATGTTTTAAGTTATTTGAAGAATATTTTCATAATATAGAAATAAAATTAAAATTGAAAATATGCAGGATTATATGTGTTCCTAATGCTGAGATAGAAATAAAATTGGTGATTAAGAAATTAAAAAACCTAGTAAAAATTCACCAGGAAATAACATAAGTTTAAAGTCAGATTTCATCTCACCTGACTCTGTCCCCCAGACAACATCCTACTTTCTGCTCTGCATGTATTCCAATATTTAAAGAGCTAACATTATTTCCAGATATCTTAACTATGATCTATTTTAGATTTTGCTAAAATATCTTCATTCAAAATAACTATTCTGATTACAATTATTTCACTTGTGCTTGTCTTGAAGTATTCCAAGTTATAAAGATATCTTCTTTTATTCTTATCATTTCAATTCTAAAACAATTTCACTTGGGTCAGGGTGTCTTATGTCAGTACCATTTATTTTTCATAATTTGGCAACTATGAATTAGAGGTGTTAAAACTATAAAATATTAGAGCTTTAAGTTTTAGTATATAAATCTTAATATATTTAAAAATAGTTTGTCTTAAAATATTATAAAATGTTTGTTAACATTTTCTGTGAAAAAATAATGAAATGTTAATTTCCTTCAATTAGTTATATTCTAATGAATTTCTAGTGTCATTGTACAATATTTCATGCAATGGTTTTCTAGAATAACTTTATCAAATATGCATGTTTTTTCTCATATCCTTGCTTTTATGGAGAAAATACTTGAAACAGAGTGTTTTATTAAATATCATAACAATAGCCTTGGTAAAGTATGGACCTAAGTAAAGGCTATTGGACCATTCCAGTCTTCCTAATAATTTTTAAAATTTGCTTTATCCAAACTATGCATTGATATTGATCCTTAGAAATCTCCTATTCTCTATCTCTTCATATTGCATTTTTCTCCTCCACCTGTACCCGTTCTCAACTATCCCTATGGTAAAGTTACCTTACATCTTACTGTTCACAGAGTATCATGATTATTAAATAAATGGGGTTAGGCAAAAGTTAGATTCAGGATTTACATCTACCTCTTATTACCTCAGTACTATTAAAAAGCCAATTCTTTCTCAATTTAAACATGGAAAACACAGTAAGTTTCCAATCCTAATAATGTATTAAAATATGGATAAACCATAAGTGGTTCTTAATATTCTGCAAACCTTAAAAATTTTTCCTAGTAAAAACTACAATGGATACCCCATTTCTTTTGCTCTTTTTATGCCTACTTTTCCTTATGAGGGTTTATTTTCATGAAAGATATTTGAAACTTGCTCATGATCGTAATTTTCTCAACTTTCTTTTACAGTCCATCTCATAATGTTTCACTCATAGTACTTATGCTAATTCAATTTCTAAGAAATTTTGTATATGATATTTTAGATCTTTTGATAAATATCTCCTCATGTCCATTTTTGAAACTAATTTCCCATAATAAATGCAAGAATCAAAAACATTCCATCTTTATTAGGAGTATATATTTAGATTATGTGAAAAATTAAGTAAGTAAGGTACAATCTGGAGACATCCAGCTATATCACTAATTTTTAAAATAAGTTTTTATTAAAAAATCACATGAATTAATACACACACATATACTTGAGAAATGAAGTAACAAATTTGTCTTCTATAACATGAATCTTTCTTTTCCAGCATTTAGACTTAAGTAAATCCAATTTATAGGGTCATGTTATCCTAAATCATGTGAACACTTTTTGATCTGTATTTTATAAACATGGTTATTCTTTAAGAAGTACATGTATCAATCATGTTACTGACACATCCTAGAGAAATAGTGATCTATCCTCCAGAAGCAAGTTTTCTCTTCAAATATTGATGGGTCAGGTTTCTATGGCTGAAATAATTTAAATGCAATTGTGTTTCTTAGCAGTAAACTAGATAAAGATACTTTTTGTTAAAGAAAAAAGAAAACCAAAAGTATTCAGAAATGTTTCCTAGTTCCCTAGAGTTTCAATGTTTTTTCAATTTTATACCTACCTATAAATATAATTAGCTTAAAGCTTAATTTATACATAAAATTACATGAGCCTTAATAAAATATATTTTAACTTTTCAATTAAAATTATGTTATCAAGGAAAATCATATACTATTTAAAATCAGCAACATAAATATAAAAAACAAATGACCAGTACCTAATAAATTATAAAGTAATGGATTACATTTTAGAATGTGTTTTGAAAGGAGAGGAAGTAAAAGGAAAAAAAAGTTATGCACAGAAGGTGCTCTCGTTCACCACAAGAATTTAGAAAAATTCCTGGCACACAGGAAATAAACTATAATGTTTTGCATCCTTCAAAATGCTTGATAATAACCCTCGGAAGCAGTTTATAGGAGAGTAATCAATTTGTTATGAAAATTCTTAGTAATGTCTACCAATCTGGAGATAATCAGAATACTGGGGACACTAAGATGATCTGAGGAAAATCTAAGAAATAATGCCTGAAAAAATACAAAATCACAATGAACCCCTACAGTATGTCAACACAATCCTGGAAAATAGGCATGGAAATTTTGTTCCATAGAGAAAAGAAGTAAAATCTACAGAAGCAAATACCCCTTGATTCAGCAAAGGAAATTTTTTTTGCTTCAAATTACCAGGAATGCTCAGCAATCATTTCAATTACCCCAGAAGATATTTATCTACTATCATCATCACCCCATGATCTCATTTTCTGTATGTGTATTTTGAACAAATACCAAAACTCAGGTTGATGAAGGGTGCAAACTGCCCCTGATATAACAAGGATAAGACAGAATGAATCAAAATATGTAGAACTGGGCAGATTTTCCATATTGAGATTAATATGAGGAAAAATAATTAACAGGCACTTACTAATGCCATAGTATTTTTATTTTCATGGAAACGTAGATCTCAGAAGAAGATAGTAGTAGACACAATACATACAGAATATATTATCTCAGGTTCTTGAATATATATTCATAAATGAAAAGGATATAAATAGATCATCATTTCCCACTTTTTTGTTTTCTGTGACACTTAAATTAAAAAATTATCAAAGACACTACAGATACTATAATTAAAAGGCTTATATCTATTGAAAAATAACTTTTTAGAATTTAAAATTGACATATTTATGATAATATAATTTGTTAAAAATAATGAATCCACGAGAGGAGAAACATTGTTTTTCAGTTTTGAAAAATCTAATTATACTGGAATCTTAAGAGACAGCTGAATCTTCATATTTATTTCTTGATTTATCCTGTTGCAACCTCTCTTTTTGGTTGAAAAATATCAAGGTAAATTGTCCTCACACATACATATTAGTAGAATATGGAAGGCATATTTGGTTAGTACTTTCAGAAGAACACTAATATTCTTCTTTAATGCTAATATTATACAAAAATATTCAGCAAGTGCTAATTTCTTTTAGAATATTTGCAATTTACAGTTGGAATATATATTCATGAAATTTCTTAATCTTTTGAATTTAAATCAATTGAACTGTTTAGGTACTTTGTTGTTGTTGCTGCTGTTTTTACTTATCTGGAAAATATTGGTTCAAAGATTGATGCTGATCTTCCAAATATAACATATTGCAATATATAAGTACAAAGTAAATCGCTTTTATTAACATTAATAGTATTTCTACCAGTAAAATCTTTAAATATCAGAAAGCTGTCAAGCTCATGTGCAGTACATATGTTTTCTTAAAATCTAATTTTCACACAAACTCAAAATTTAAAACTAGCAATTAATTTTGTTAATTGTTTTCCTTTCATTCATTTTCACTAGATGTCGTCCCTATCAGTAATTCCCTATTTCATTCTTGATATTAGTATTTC
>JAQZBX010003090.1:0-67370 GCA_029593785.1 Cabassous unicinctus
CTGTGCTCCTGAGAGTGACAGAGTTGGACTCAAATAAGTCCTCCCTGCACATGTCCGTCAGTCCCTTCTATTCAAACCTATATGTGAGGCTGGAGTTTGTAGGTGTACTTCCAGAAGCTGTGAATTAGTAAACCTCCCAGCCACCAGGAAGGGATCCCTTCCTCCACAACCTAGATATTAAGCAAGGGTAAAACTCCTGCTGAATTGCTTCTAACTTAGAGGAGAGCAGACGTCTTCCTCCCTGCCAGCTTCTTTGGATACATATAGAACAGGAAGGTGCTCTGAGTCATCTAAGAGGATACTGGGAAGCTAAAGAAGCCTAAGGAAAATTGTGAATTTCTCGCCCTTATAGCTGGAAGTGGCACATACACCCCACCCTCAGGACAAAGAACCTAGGTGGAACCTCTGGCTCCCTGCTCTGAACAGTGTGATGGCAGATTCCCTGGGAGGAAGAGGGGTCTGGGAGGGTGGAGAGTGGCTTCTTTGCAGTGAGTTTAGCTAGCCTAGTCCCCCTTGAATATCATAAGGGACACCAACTTGACAGGAACAGGTGACTGATCAGCAGGACTCCAGTGGACTCCAGGGAATCTAACTTGCCTGAGGGAAAAGGGGCTGATAGTCATCTGAAAAGGTAACTATCCTAAGAAGACAGGTTAGCTCAGTGGAAGAATTCCTGCCTAGCACATACAAGGTACCTCGTTTGATTCCCAGCTCTTCTTTGAGAAGTGATCCACCAGGTTATCAGGCATCCAGCTGAAACTTTTGTGACAGGGAACATATAGACATTCTCTTTGTATTAGATTTCTTGGATCTCTTATTTAAAAAAAAAAGTTTCCTTTTTAAAATTTTCCTTATTTCACTCATTAAAACATGGTTCAAAACCTACATAGGGCAGGCTGCAGGGTGATTGATTAATGAATACCAGCAGCCTGAGAAGATTCTTAGGCTTCTAGGAAAGAAGGCTGTTTTTCTGTGTTTATTTCTGTGGGGTTTTTTTAATCTTTTTTTTCTTCTTTCTCCTTTTTTAAAAAAGGAATTCCTGCTGTAGTGTTTCTTGTTTGTTGTGTTTCTCTTTCCTTTGTTTCCCTGTTTGTTTGGATTTTATTTGTTTATTTATTTATTTATATTTTACCAATTTTCTCTACCTATGCTACTTCTTTTCTCTCCTTCTACTTTATATCTTCTGTTTCCTGTTGTTGTTCTTTCATTCCACCTTTTTTTGTTTTGTCTTCAATTTTTCTTGTTTTTATTTCTCTCTCTCCCTTTTTTTTTGTTTTCTTTCTTTTTTTTCTTTCACTCTTTTCTTCTTTCCTTTCCCGTCTTCTTACCATTCCAGCCTTTTAATTCCTTCTATGTATTTTTCTCTATTCTGTTTCTTGTTTCATTGTTTCTATTCCAGTTTTCAAAACTTATTCCACTGTACATTTTACTTGTGTTCATTTTTCAATTTCCTAGGTCTTGTATGATTCCTCTCTTACCATTTACTATCAGAGGAATCACACTACCTGACTTTAAAACATACTACAAAGCTACAGTGGTCAAAACTGCATGGTATTGGCATAAGGATAGACATATTGGCCAATGGAACCGAAATGAGAGTCCTGATATAGACCCTCACATATACAATCATCTTATATTCAACAAGGCCACCAAGCTCTTTCAATTGGGTGAGAATGGCCTCTTCAACAAATGGTGCTTGGAGAACTGGATGGATATCAATGTCCAAAAGAATGAGAGAGAAACACCATCTCACACCTTATACAAAAATCAACTCAAGATGGATCAAAGATCTAAATATAAGAGCCAAGACCATAAAGACCTTGGAAGATAGTGTAGGGAAGCATCTACAGGACCTTGTAATAGGAAATGTTATCATGAACTTCATACCTGAAGCATGAGCAATGAAAGAAAAAATAGATAAATGGAACCTCATCAAAATTAAAAACTTTTGCACCTCAAAGGAGTTTGTCAAGTAAGTGAAAAGTCAGCCTACTCAATGGGAGAAAATATGTGATAACCATATATCTAATAGGAGCCTAACACCTAGGATATGTAAAGAAATCCAATACCTCAAAAACAAAAAGACAAAACCCATTTAAAAAATGGGCAAGTGATTTCAATAGACACTTCTCCAAAGAAGAAATACAAATGGCTAAAAAGCACGTGAAAAGATGCTCAACATCACTAGCTATTAGGGAAATGCAAATCAAAACTACAATGAGACATCATCTTATACCCATTAGACTGGCAGCTATTAAAAAACAGAGGACTAAAATTGTTGGAGAGGATGTGGAGAAATGGGAACCCTCATCCACTGCTGGTGGGAATGTAGAATGGTGCAGCCATTGTGGAGGACAGTTTGGCAGTTCCTCAGAAAACTAACTATAGAACTGCCATATGATCCAGCGATTCCTCTACTAGGTGGAATTTCCCAAAAGAATTGAAAGCAAGGACACAAACTGATATATGCACACCAATGTTCGTAGCGGCATTATTCACTATTGCCAAAACTTGGGATCAACCCAAATGCCCTTCAACGGATGAATGGCTAAACAAATTGTGGTATGTATATATATATTGTATATATATATACAATGGAATATTACTCAGCTGTAAGAAGGAATACAGTCCTAACACATGGTATAATATGGATGAATCTTGAGGACCTTATGTTGAGTGAAGCAATCCAGGCACTGAAGGAGAAATATTACATGACTTCACTGATATGAATTAGCAAGTTGAGCAGACTTACATAGCTAGAGTCTGGAAGATAGGTTTACAAGAAATAGAAAGGAAGATGAAGGTTGTGAGCCAATGCCCATATGGGCAAAATCTATGATAAGGTAGAAGTGTGTAGCTATGCAGTGGAGGGGCATGAAAAGGTGCAGTAATACTTTGTTGGGTGGTACAGGTTTGTCAGGGGGGTGTGGTGGGGAGGGTGGGTTGGACTCTCCATGGAAATGTGGAGAGGTTTGGGGAGGGAATAGGTGAACATTGGGGATTGGTGGGTGGGTGGTTGAAACTACAATGGTGGGAATGCTTTTTTGGCAATATGGCAAGAGAGGGTTATTGGTTTAAGATGTTGGATGTGGGGGCCATTCGGGACAGGGCGCACCTGGGCAGGCTTCTAGGGAGTGTGTAGTGCTCATCTTGCCATATTGTGTTATATCAGTGGGTGGAGACTCACATAATGAGCGGAAGGTATTGGACTCCCATCCTGGGGAGTCTTGTTATGTTCTCAAATAGAGGGGCAGGACACTCTCAAGAGCATGGGTGCTGCCTAATAGGGGAGGATAGACCAGTGTGTCAAGCCCAAAGTGTTGCAAGTAACTATGAATCTTGTCCTTCAAGAAGTGAAGCCTGGTGGTTGCTGTGGATTCCAAGGGAGGGGGAGAGAGGAATAGAATAGATGGAACAGGTGGCATTTTGGGAGCAATAGATGTGTTCTGCATGATCTTGCTATGATGGATACAGGCCATGTTAAATTTCATCAAAATTTACAAAAATGTATGGTCCAAAATGTAAACCATAATGTAAACCATTGCCCTATGTTTCAATATTTGTACATCAGTTGTAACAAATGTACCATCCACATATAAAATAGTGGAAGGGGGAAAAGAGGAGGATATTGGGTATATGGGAGTCCCCTGTATTCTGTACGTGACTTTTCTGTAAACTAAAACTTCTTTGAAGACAAATGAAAAAAGTAAGACACTGGAGGAATAAATGGAAGAAAAAGTCATTGTACATACAGGACAATTGATCTTACAGTGATAAAAGCCAAAATGTCAAAATATTTAAATATTTTTCATTATTTTTTATTAGCCCAAATATTTTAATTTTATTTTTTTTTAAATTTTTTGTATTTTATGTCTTATTTTAAAAACTATTATTATTTCATTTTCTTATTAATTTAATTTGGCTATTTTATTGGCTTCATTTTTGAAGACGTTTTGGATCACAGAAGGGTTACAACTGGGGCAGGGAGGATCATTGGTGTGGGGTGTCAGTAATGGGGGATACATGGGAGGAAGTACACCTGGGCATATATATAAGGCATATAAATGTGTTCAAATGTTCATGGGGCATTATGAGGGTGGGTAGAAATTCACACAATAACTCTAAGAATATCAAATTCCTATCCTGGGGAGCTCTGCCATATTCTCTAAGGGAGCAGCAAGAATCCCCCAAGTACAGGTACAATGACTAGTGAAGGAGGATGGTCCAGTGATGGGCCCTTGATATTGATGACTGTGCTTATGAACCATTACTCTTGAAATTGAAACTTAGCCTAATATTTTAGGGCACCTAAGAGTTACCTCCTGAGAGCCTCCTTGTTCCTCAAATGTGGCCGCTCTCTAAGCTGAACTCAGCATATAAATGCAATAACTTCCCCCTAGCATGGTACATGACTCCCGGGGATGAGCCTCCCTGGCACTAAGGGATTGCTACCAAGCACCAACTAGCAATGCAACTAGAAAAAACCTTGACCAAAAGGGGGAAAATGTAAAGACAAATGAGTTTATATGGCTAAGAGACTTCAAAGTGAGTCGGGATGTCATTCCAGTGGTTACACTTATGCAAGTCTCAGCAGGATCTCATTGATTGCCAAAGTAGATACTATCCCAAATTGTGGGGCTCCTGAGGGCTCTGGAGACTTCCAGACACTATAGTCAAGGTAGATAGCTCAGGAGTTTGGTGCCTTGCCAGTGGGCCCTACTTTGGAATTTATGTTCCCTAGTGTGACAGAGTTGGACTCAATTGTGGTTTCCCTACACATGGCTCTACTGTCCTTTCTATTTGAACCTATAATTAGTGCTAGAGTTGGTAAGGTTACGTCCAAGAGACTTAAATCTTTGGGCTATCCATGTGCCAGATGGGCCCTGATTCTCAACTCAGTTGCAGCACCTACTTTCCAGTTCATTGGCCTCAACCAGGACAACTAACAAGGAGGAGATGATGGACAACCACCATACCAAGGAACCAAGAGAGTCTAAAACTTCAAGCAAGAGAGTACTATCCATCAGCCATTTGGGATTGAAGCTTCCTCTCTATTTGAGGTGGAGTGAGCATCACCATCCCAGAATTCTCAAGATTGGGGAATGAACCATGGACTAAAGTAGACTTATTGTGATACTACCAATGGAAGAAATTATATCACTGTTGTGGAGGCTGTGGCCACTGGAGTTTCTGAGGGCAGGGAGAGGGAAAAACAGGTGTAATATGGGAGCATTTTTGGGACTTGGAAATCATCCCGAATGACATTGCAACAACAGATATAGGCCATTATATATCTTATCATAACCTAAAGAATTGTGTGGGAGAGAGTGTGCATTACAATGTAAACTATAATCCATGCTTAGTGACAATGCTCCAAAATGTATTCATCAGTTGCAATGAATGTATCACACTAATAAAGGATGTTGTTAATGTGGGAAAGTGTGGGAGGGGTAGGGCGTGGGGCATATGGGAATCCCCTGTATATTTTTTGTGTAACATTTATGTAATCTAAGCATATCTAAAAATAAAATATGTATGTATAAATATATATATATATATGTGTACACATATATGTGTATAGTAGGGGAGTGAATGTTTCTTTAGCAAATATTTTTAAAAAACAATTCCAAACATATTTTTTGAAGAAATTTTAAATATGAGATCCCTTGATATTGATGTATTAAATAAATTTTATGTTTTGAATTTTTAAAAAATTAAATTAAATTAAAAAATATTGCATAGTCAACATAGCTCCTGATGGCTAAGATTAACTTTGTTAAAGTAAGAGATTTTGTTTTCTTGGAATGCTTAACTAACCGGTAGAGATATTTAGAATGAAGACAATTCTAAATGAGGGTAGTCACAAACAACAATTTAAAGGGACTTGAATAGGGGATGGTTTTTATTACAGGAAGGCCACATTCTGAATGCAGCTTCTTCTGGAATAATTGCAATCCTTTATCTGCCTCATTAACCATTCCTGGGATTGAATGGAGCCGAATAAAATCTTACTTTTATGTAATTGCTATCACTATTTATTAAGCATCCTAGCAAAGGGGAAGCCAAATTCATTGCTGAAAACTCATACATCTGTTAAAATAGGCAAACATGGGCTAGTATCTATTTCTAATGGTACTTGGTGTCAGTTTTACAGGCCTTGCTGTGATTTCAGATGTTTCTCGTTTCTGTTAATGAGCATCAGTTAAAAAAAAAAAGAGAGATAGAGTCACAAATTTGGCTTTAAGACTTGCAATAAAACTACATTAGATTAAAACAAACAAACAAACAACAAAAAAAAATCCCTCTGCTATTGAAATTTACTTCAATTTTGCTAGTTTTCCTCTGGTCCCCATCTGTTGTAGGTCAAGGAAATCCTAGAGGTGGTGCTGAAGATTCAGTCTCATACCCAACGGGTTGGACTAAAAGACCATGAATGGAGGGAGCCTGAGAGCAATGAATCAGAAATGGAGAAATGAACAGATGGTAATGAAAAAAGGTAGTCTCAAAGTATGAGGGACCAGGATATTTGCCCGGAACAGAGGTGGGATATGCAAATACTCTTTCTTTGGAAGTTGGCGGACAAGTGGATGGCGTGGCTGTGCTACTCTAAAGGTCCAGAACTCAAGCAGGCACTCTTTGAAAAGGTCTATTTTGGAAATACGGATTTCAATCTCCACCCTCCCACACACACCACCACCACTACCTTAAAATTCCACCCTACTTTTTACCTCCCCCCAAAATAAAACAAGAAAAGAAAATAATCTCTATAAGGAAGGATCAGCAGTGCAATGAACTTAATCTTGCAAATGAAATCAACAAAGTTGTTAAATGTAGAACACTAAACTGCTTACAACATTTGCTCACATTATGCACATCTAAGACAGGATGCTGCTTTCTCATTATTATATGCTCCATGCCTTTGCAAAAAGTTTAGCTTTGGTTTTTTCTCAACTTTGGTGTCTTAAATTTGCAAATTTAACTCTGCATTAAAGGAGGTTTTTCATTTAATTAAAGAATGCATTTTGAGCTGGCCTACTAATTAAAATCCAATGTTTGCTTAACGTGGATGGGTTAACAATTACAGGGAAATTTTATTTTTTTGCACTTCATGGATTAGTTTCTGTTTAATTTTGTGGTTTTGATATTGTAATTAATATATGTTGCTGTATTTAATTTTCTGTTTCATTTTTTGAAGATAAGAAGCTAAAGAGTTCCCTTGCTTTTAAGGAAATTTACTTAGCATTACTCTATTATTCTGCCTGCTTACTTAATGCTCAGATCTGACTTTTCTATCAAGTCAATATTTGTACCCAAAATGTCAACTTCTTTTTCCAAAGGTGACACCATTGGTATCAGTCAATGTTAGATTTATTTGATAGGCCTAAATTTATCAAGTATCTTTTGTAAACTTCATATAGAAATATAAAGAAAGACACAGAAATGAAAAATTTTAAAAAAACCTTGCCCTCAAATTGTTTACTCTCTAGTGGGAGAGACATAGACATAAAAAAAGCCTTCAGAAAACATGTAATATGCTGCAATAAAGACATGAGCTATGCACTTGACAAGCGAAGGAGTGGTGGGTTTAGAAACCACTTGAAATGATCACGACCAGTTTGCCTCAGTTCGCATCCTACCACTTTGTGTGAGTTAGTGACCTATTGCTTTATATTTATACCTCGATCTTTATTTTTCTTATAACTTGGGTTTCACATACCAGTCAATTGTATCATGAAAGTAAATTTGTTAACAATATATGTATCTGTGCTGTTATCTAATAACGGAATGAAATACTAAGACCTGTGGCTTATAATCAATCCAACAAATTTAAACTCAGCTATTTTTACCTGATTTTGGTCTCAGATGTTACTCCAATGTTTGGATGAAGAGCAATGGTCATAGTGACAGATTCTACTCAGCAAGCTTCTGTGCTTAACGATCAGTTCATAAAATGAGGACAGTGGTTTATTGTATAAAAAACTGGAAGAGATTAGTATAACTTTTTCAAGGATTTGTTTGGGGGGGGATGTCCAAAATTTAATTCCACCTTGGCAGATTAACATACTGATGCATATATAAAATGTGACAATTGGAACAGAATCTGTCTTCTACTTTGTTTCCCACTTAAAGTAATTTTCTCCTTGGAAGTCAGCCAGCCATATGGGCAGGGCTATTTGTCTAAATTTCGCATCTGAAGCATGTAAGTGGACTCTGAACACTTTTAAACAACAAAATTTGTAACATGTTAATAATGCAAAAATGGCTGAATATTTTTCCCCTAACAAACGAAAAACAAAACAAACAAATTAAGATGCTCCTTGGAGGAAAATCTAAGCCTGCAAACTGTTTTCAAATAAACAATAATTTGAAAAACTTAGGAAAAAGTGTTTGTACATGGGGTAAGAAGATAAATATTTGGGAATAGGAATGTATTTTGTGATATTAGTATGCCATACACTATCTATGATATTTGTAGTTATGAATAAGGTATACTGCAATGTTATTTATAATAGGAAATAATTAAAAGCACCCCCTAGGCCTTAAATAAGAATAATGGTAAGCCAACCTTACCACTCTATAGAATATTGTAAAGCTAATTAAAATGTATACAACTATACAACCACATGCTAACTTTTAAATGGTTAGTGAGAAAGGAATGGAGCAGTAGTGTATACATAGTATCACGGCAACTATAAAAAAATAAAAGATAAACCAATATTCTGCAGGTAATAAAACCTGGAACAAAATATACTAGAATGTTAGCTCATTTATAACTTATTTGTCATTTTATTCATTTACTTACTCATTTATATGATATTTAGAAAGGGCCTTTAGGCCATGGCACTTAGACACTGTGAGTACAGTAAAGGGACTAGGACAAACTGCCTTCATAGTGCTCACTGTTAGCTGATCCTGCTGGTGACGTTGGAAGAGTCCTCCCTCTGAATTTGCTTTCTTTTCTATAAAAATTGCAAATTAATTTTATAAAGTAAAATCACTTAGTCTAAAAATTTTTAACACTATATCAAGGATCTTCCTAAGCCTGAGTTTTGAACATGACTGAAAGGATATCTTATAGATACAGCTCTACAGGGCTTTGTAAATTTTGTTGGGACAATAAATTTTGCTGTCAGTTGAAACCCCAGAGGAAATTCACTGGCAGCATCCAATGACCAAAACTGAATCGGTCCAAGGTGATTCAAAATCTATGGATTTGCTTTTTGTTCAGAAATTTAAAAAAAAATCAAAATGATAGGAGCTCTTTTAACCACACTGACTACATTGACAGGCAAATTTTGTCTCCATGCTATCAAACCGACTGTGAAAGCCTCAAAAACAATAAGCCAGTATCAATCAAAATACAGTTAGTTTCACGTATTTTGTTCTTCTAAATTCACGTATGTTTCTACCATTTGGTGGAATAGTGCTCACCAGTTCTTTGATCATATCATAATCATCTGTCTTGATTCTGTGCCATCTCCTTTCTAGTTGTTTATAAAGATTGTCCAGGTACCTGCAAACTACTGGGCCACCTGCTCCTCCACCTCTCCCATGCAGACTTCCGTCCCAGGAACACCAAATCCCCTCTAAGAGGATATATATGACTTTTACCTCATTTTCTGGAGGGGCTTGAAAATGGTCTCTCTCAGCTTCACAGGCCAAAGGGTCAAACCTTGTAGCAGACCATCAGGCTCCCTGTATACCTCTTTGTTATTCTCCTTTCTGAACTACATATCTTGGATTTATTTTCCTTCTCAAATTTTCATAGCAAATATTTATTAAGCGCTTACTCTTTGAGACACACTATGTTAAACACTTCCATTATATTATCAAATTTAATTGATGCAGCAATTCAGAGGTACTATTTTTACTTTACAGATGAATTATTTGAGCAGTAGAAAAGTCAGGTGACTTGGCCAAAGTCTAGAGCTAAGTAAGGCCTGAGCTGAGTTCTAAAATGAAACATCCTAATTCAAGTTGGGGCCTTAATAAACCACACTTCCTACTCCTCAAACTAGATTTCTAGAAGAATATTGGAGTATTGAGGAAACCATATGGAGAATGTAAGTCTTGAACTTTATCCTACCCTATTCCCCATACATCAGACTTAATGTCAGTCACATGACTATTTAAAAAACTATTATCTTGATAAACTTTTTCCAAAGTATATTTAGATCTGTTTCCATGAAAGTATTTCAGTGCAAATTAATGGGCTGTTGGGGTTATGAGAAATCATTTATAGAACTTCATTAGAACATTCACACTATCCAGGGGGAGAATGGTCAGGAGATGAAGTTACAGATTTCTAAAACCAGTGCTGACACTTTGTGGCACTTGCTAACACCCACTCAGTCATGTGGTTGTCCCTAATTCATTTGCTCAATAAAATCCCAGGAAGACATTGCATGGGGTCATGAAGTTGCCTTTTACTTAAGAGGTGAGACTTAAGAGGTTCAGGAGGAACCACATCATATCAATAGATAAATGTGCAAGTTCAATGGACAAGGGCAGATACAGTTGGAGTAAGAGCCTGACGAAAATCAATAACACAGGTCAAATTGCTTGATTAATAAGATGTTCTGTAGAGGTTGTTCTTTGGTGAGCATTTATATAGGATATGAGTATCTTCACATTTTGTGCTCATTTTGAGAGGAATACCTATACATCTCTTCCCCAGACTTCTGTATTAACATTTTTCCAATGTTGTTCATTCTTTCTTTTACTGGTAGCCCACAGTAGTGATTTGGGTCTCCCAGGAATTAGTATCAGGTCAGAGTTAGTGACCAGTAATCTCCAAAAATTATGGTTATTTCCCCTTTCCCAGTGCATAGATAGTAAAAGTTGTTATGTTCTTTTGGGGAAGGCTAGGAATATTTACAGTATTAATTTGTGCCTATTCTCACCTTCATTCAAAGGGTTCTAGGGAACATGAACCAGTTCAAGTCTAGGAATTGGTTGAGGTGCCTTTACTCTCTATTGTGGTGATTCAAGACAGGTTTCTGTTCACGAGACCTAGAGTTTCCCATGTATACAATCAAGTGAGACTTTAGTTGGCAACCATCTCTTTCAGCTCTAAGGGCACCATGATCAATAAGTCAATGAAAGATCTTCAAGAGTCAGACCATTATGATTACTACTTTAGATCTGAAACCCTTCCAGTAACCACACCTAATTTATCTCCAGTCTTTAAGCACTGCCAATCGGCCCATGATTTGACTCAGGGTAGACCATTTTCGAGCCCAATTTTCATTCAACGAAACAAACAAAACTCTTAGAAGTATTCCCATCAGCTTGCGCTAACACACTGAATCCAGAACCTCTGCTTAGGATACCAGTATCAATAAAATTTGCCTATTCCAACAGTGTGTCTAGCTTAGGGTTTGCCAGGTTTGTTGATCATTTTAACAACTTACTTTTAGTATCATTGAATTTATCTATCTTTTTTGTTTGTTTGTTTTCTGTTTCATTCTAACCATTATTATTTCCTTCCTTCTGCTTGCTTTAGGTTTGATTTGCTTTTCTTGGTCTAGATTGTTAAGGTGATAGCTTAGATTATTGATTTAAGATCATACTTCAATAATACAGACATTGAAATTCAAACATTTCCTTCAAAGTGCCACATAAACTGAATTCCATAAATTTTTATATGTTACATTTTTATTTGATTTTATTTTAAATTTTCCTTGTAATTTCTTCTTTGAACTTTGGTTTATTAACAAATATATTGTTTAATTTCCAAATATTTGTGGATTTCTCAAATTTCCTTCTGATACTGATATCTAATTTAACTTCATTGTGGTCAGAGAACATATTTTGTATGATTTTAAACTTTTTGAATTAATATTTGTTCTATCACTTAGCATACGATCTATCTTAAAGAATGTTCTATTTGTACTTGAGAAAAAAGTATTTACTCCTGTTGTTGGGTGGCATGTTCTATAGATGTCTGTTAAGTAAAAAGTTTCTTGATAGTGTCCTAGTTTTCTATATCCTTGCTGATATTGTAATTGTTTATCAGTTATTGAGAGTGGAGTATTGAAGTCTCCAATTACTATTACTGAATGACCTATTTCTCTCTTTAATTCTGTTAGTTTTATTTTCATATATTTTGGTGGATGCATATATGTTTAAAATTATTGACACTTCCTGCTGAATTGACACTTTCATAATTAGCAAATGTTTCTCTTTTCTCTACTAACAATTTTTTCTTAGAGTCTATTTAGTATGACATTAATATAGCCAATATGATCTCATTTAATTACTGTTTGCCTGGTTTATCTTCTTCCATCCTTTTACTTTCAATCTATTTGTTTCTTTGAATCTAAAATATGTCTCGAGTAGAGAACATATAATTTGATCATTTCTTTAAATACATTTTGTCAATCTCTGCCTTAGGACTAGAGTACTTAATCCATTTACATTGAACGTAATTATAGATAAGATTTATGTCTGCCACTTTGTTATTTCTTTTCTATGTATCTTATGACTTTTCTGTTCTTTTGATCTTCCATTATTGTCTCCTTTTGTGTTAGATTTTTTCTTGTTTATCTTTTTTTTTTTTTTCCAAAAAATTCATTTTGTTTATCATTCTTTGCTGTTTCCTTTTCTTTCTTGTTTTTAGTTATTTTTTTCATGGTTGCTCTGGGGACTACATTTGATATCTTAGCTTAAAATATTCTAGTTCAGCTTAATATTGACTTATTTCAGTAGTATATGAAAAAATTGCTCCAATATAGTTCCATTCCCCCTCTCTATATTTGTGCAATTATTGTTCTATAAATTGCATCTTTATATACTAATAAGCACATAAACACAGTTTTATATAAGTTAGAAGAAAGATAAATTTTACAAATACATTTATTCAGTACTTTGTTTTGACCTATGTAGTTACCTTTACTAGTGCTCTTTTATTTCTTTGCAAGGATTTGAGTTATCTAGTAGCCTCTCATTTCAGCCTGAAGGTCTCTCTTTAATATTTCTCATAGACCAAATTTGCTAGGATCAAATTCTCTCAGTTTTTTGTATCTAAAAATGTATTAATTTTTCCTTTATTTTTGGAAGACAGTTGTGCTAAATATGGAATTATTGGTTGATAGTCTTTTTCTTTCACCTCTTTGAATATGTCACTCACCACCTTCTGGATTCCATGGTTTCTGACAAGAATTCAGCTGAAAATTTTATGGAGGACCCTTGCATCGATTAGTCTTTTTTTTTTTTACTACTTTAAAGAGGCTGTCTTCCTTTTTCGATTTTGACAGTTTAACTATGATGTGTTTAGGTTTGGCTCTACTTGTATTGATTCTACTTGGAGTTCCTTGAGTACCTTGGATGTGTAGATTAATGTTCTTGTCAAATTTGGAAATTTTTATGATATTTTGATTTCAAATATATTATCTACTTCTTTCTCACCTCTCCTTCTAAGACTTTCATTATGTGTATATTGGTATGCTTGATTTTTATTATTATTTATTTTTCTCTGCTTCAGAATGGCTAATCTCATTTGACCTGTCTTCAAGTTTGCTCATTCTTCTGCCAGCTCAAATTGTCTCCTGAGCCTCTCTATTTAATATACATTTCAGTCATTGTATTTTTCAATTCCAGAATGTCTATTTGATTTCTTTTTTTATCATTTTTTTCTCCTTATTAACATTTTACACGAGGTGAGATATCATTTATTTAAAATTCTTTATGCATATTTTCAATTCATTCTTTAAACATAGTTAAAGTAGCTGATTTAAAGTTTTTATCTAGTAATTCCAGAATTTGGATCCCCTTAGAGTAAGTGCATTTTGACTGATTTTCTTCCTGTGTATGGGCCATACTTTCCAATTTCTTTGTATATCTCACATTGTAAAACTGGAAATTTTAGATAATATAATGTAGCAGTTCTGGAAATAAGAGTCTCACCCTCCTAAGGGTTTGTTTTTATTCCTGTTTTTGTTTTTGCTGCTGTAGGTGCTTAATAACTTCCCTGTACTAATTTTGTAAAGCCTGTATGCCTTGTATTGTGCAGATGCTGAAGTCTTCGCTTAGTTAACTTGGTGGTCAGCTAATGCTTGGTTAAGGATTTCGTTAAAGGCTTTGAGTCTTGCACTCTGTGCTGAGGGCTCTCTGTGAGTTGGGGCATGTCCTCAACCCTCAGTAGTTGATGACTCTGCCTTAGCTTTCATATCCTACTTGCTCAGGGTCTCAAGGCCATACAGAGGTGAGATAGGTATGTTCTCAGGTCTTTTCTGAGCATGCTCACAGCTGTGCACTCTGCATGTGAGATTTCAGATCTCCAGGAACATATCAGAGAGTTATAAGCCCCTGAGGACATCTCATAAATTCCCCAGATATTCCTTTTAAATTTTTGGCTGAGCCCTTGTTTACCCCAACCAATATCACAGCTTTAGGCAGCTGGGATGTTAAACAATTACAAGTGACTGTTTTTGACAATATACTGGGAATAAGGTTTTTCTCACTGAATGAGAACTGATTCAGGTCAAATAAAAATAATGTTCTGTGAATGTTGTTATTCCAGAGAGCAATGAGATGGGTCAAGTAGTAACAATGCCCTGGGAATTGAGCTTTCTGAGGTGCTTCAAACTCAATCTTTCCTCTTGAAGCTCTTAGTTTCATGGGTACCATGGTTGTAAGGCTCATGGTTGTCAAGGTTACCATTAAGCTGGGGAGATGTGGATGGCAGTAGGCCAAGTTAAATTACTATAAACTTCCACCATTCTTACCTTGCTTTAAAAGTTTTTATTGAGTAAATGTTTCCCTGATTTTTGCAAGCCTTTGGTTAATTTCCAGAGTTTTGAAAAGTTTATTTTGACCATTTTGCCAGTATTTTTGTTGTGTATGTAGAGAAGCAGATTTATAGAGGTTTTCATGCTGCCATTTCTGAAATCCCTTCCTCCAATAATCAGAATCCTTCTGACTCCTGAAGATAACATAAATTGGGCTGAATGTTTAAATCTGCACTTAACATTTTCTTTTCCCATGTGTTTCAGCACACCTACAAGTAAACAACTTGTAGCCCCACAGTTTTTATATTTTTTATTTCTAGCCAATTGTCTTAGGTCTCTCAAAGCCTTGTCTTCTATAGACATTCAATTCCATATAACTACATATGATAATTTAATTGACTGTTTTGCCACTGTATGCTATGAAATATCAGTCCTCCATTTACTGTTATCACCTAAGTTATTAATGCCTTTATATGTAGCCTATCAGAAACCAATTCTGGACTCCCTTCCTTAATATTCTGTTCCTCTGGAACTACTTACAGGATCAATATTAGTATCTTTCTGAGAAACAGAGGCTCTATGAGTGTTATGGTATTATTTATAGGAATTATACAATTGTAGGAAGGGCAAGAAAAATGAAGGTCTAGAAAAGGTAGTGAAAAGACCAGAGAAAAATCTCTAAGTAGTCCTCTTAAAGCATAGACATGGCTGACACATCAGAGTTTGCAGGGGTGTCTAAGAAGTCAAGTGCACCCAACCACCAAGATGGTTGCACCAAGGAGAAACTCACAGATATGTTCATGGAAAGCTACCACAATGTGTACTATCCCTGGGGTGCTAGTCTGGGGATGCTGTTGGTACAGGGGCTAGCAATAAGGCAAAATAGTGAAGCATGGAAAGAAGGAAAAGGAAGGAGGTGACATCCACATCTATCCATTACATGCTGTGTGAAGACCTTCAGAGTCTAAAGTAGCAGCTTTAGTTCTGTTTTTGAAGCTTTACACAAGTTACTTTTAGAACCACACAGGGAAGAGGATTTTAGTAAATATAATTCCTAGGATGAAGTTGACAATACGATATAACAGCATAGGTCTCTATTGCAGAGGTGCAGGCTTTTAGCTGAGCTTGGACTAAAGACTTGAAAGGAGTCATTTCTATTCTCTGAGTTGAAGTTTGTCTATTTCCATGTCTTCAATAAGTATTTTATTAAAGGATGTTTCTCAGTTTTCCTTCCTCAAAGGCGCCTTCCAGGACCACCCTAGCAATAAGAATCTCCACGCCCACTCCAGTTACTCTCTATCCAAGTAATTTGGTTTATTCTTTTCATAGCACTTTTAAGTAGCAACAATTAATTATTTGTTTGCTCTTTAAAAAATTTCTTTAGTTTTTTGTTGACTGTCCTCCCAACTGTGATGTAAGCTCCTCAAGGGCAAATAACCTTAGCAGTTTTGTTTATTGTTGTGTCCTGGCATTTAAAATGATACATGGCCCTGAGTAGGGGCCCTATAAATATCTGTTGTGTGAATTTTTACAAATGAGAAATTTTCACATATAAGAAATAAAAACTTTTGTTTTACTATAATTTTCCCAGAATTAGTTACAAATAAAGAACTACAGCTTAATATGTAGTTGATTTTCATACTAGATTCTTAAATATTGTTGAAATAATGAATGAATAAATGAATGGATGTTTCACTGCTTTATGAATAATAATAAAGTCCTAAATGTATGCTTAGTACAAAGTAGTTAAGTATGATTTTACTACAAAGTGATGGCAACATCAATTTAAGGGTGGGTGATGGTCTGGGAATATTGGAGCAAAGCAAGAATTGTCAGAGGTAGTATGGACCACAGCAATTCTGGAAATCAAGATCTAGAATTGAGGTTCAGCCTGTGACCTGAATCCAGAAGGGAGGTGAGGTGACATCGGACAGATACCCAAAATTATACCTGCAACAAATCTGGTAAAACCTTGATAATGGGAAGATATGCCCTGCTATCACACCTGTTATTATGCTATTATGCCTACCTAACCTACGACATTTGGCTTACATTGTTATTAGGTCAGTTCCCTCCATTCAAACATGACCTCCTGGAGACTATTTAGGGATGATGTTATAGATTCAGAATGTATTATATATTCAGCTTTGTCATTGATTCAGAATTATTATACAATAGCTTTCCAGTAGGTATTTGCTAAATAATTACTGCCCACCTGGTGGTAGCAGCTCTCTCCAAGAATCAGAGCAGGTCTAACCACCTGTCTCTGTGAGGCAGTGCCTCTTCACAGAAACTTAGGTGTTCTGGCTCAAAGTATTATGAAGCCTTCTCTGCCTGAGTCACACACTGCAATGCTGGGAGTGAAGGCTGTTTGCCTCTGGGGTCATGTCAATTCCACTTTATGTACCACTATAGAGCTAACCTATCCTGCTTGGACTTTAATTAAATAACCTTCAAGGATGAAGTACCACAGGGGGGCATGATCTCAGGGAGAACTGCAATTATTTCCTGCAGCTATTGATTTTACACTAATGATCTTAAATGATGCATAGCTCTGTAACTAACAATCTCACTCAGAATGGCAGGTGGGGACTTGAGCTTTGGTTCTCACAAGGGACCAGAGCAATTTGGACAAATTTAAACTTGCTGATGCTATTTTCTAAGTGTGAAGGAGAATAGAAGTCTGCAATCTGGAGGGTACCTAAATGTAATAAGGGGTATAAGTCTGTGTAAAGATGAGAGGCTTTGGAGCCAGGAAGGACTGGGTTCAAATTATGGTTTTGCCCTAATTGGTTGTAGACCTTATGCAAGTAGTTCAACCTCTCTGAGCTTTGGTTTCTTCATCTGTAAAATGGGTATAATGATGTGTACTTGGTTTTTTTTGGACAAGTAGAGGCGATAGCACTTTAAATCCTCAAGCATTATACTGCAGTAATTGCTGCTTTCTTTTCTGCTTTTATTTAAAGCTTTAGACACATATCCCTGTCTTAAGGCTATTTATCTTTTAATCCTTGAATATTAAATGTCTCTAAGCACCAAGTACATATATCTCTAATGATGAGATGAGAAACAACATGGTAATACTCTCATCCCTGTGCTAAAATTGGAAGTACATTTAACTTAGACTTCAAAGAACTGAGTTTGGAACTAGGTTCCAACTGCGTGACCTTAAGCAACTTTTTGGTCTCTCTGAGCCTCCTGTACTTTATCTGTAAAGTATGGACACTAATACATCCCAGACTGAGTTGTTTTAATGATAAAAGGGATTAAAATGTGAAAGCATTAGACTGAGTTAAATCCCACAACAAACCTTATTTGTTAGATACCATCACACAAACAAACCTTCATGGTCAGAATATCTGAAGGACCAGGAAAAGAGGTATTATAACAGCTTTGCACTGATTATTGATTTGCAAACTGCTACTGATAGGTAGGGCAATGGTGTAAACATGCATGAAGCTTTTGTGTGTCTCCTTCTCTTTATTTTCTAAAGCCAACACAGACCAACTATCAAGGGGGTAAAGATATAAAACCTCAAATCAAACACCATGAAATAAAATAATGTTAACAACAATGGGTTATACATAACTCTTTTCTTTGCAGGGATCCACCTTAGGTAGCAGGACTCCTCAGCTTTCTGCAGAGCATTTCATGATGAAGAAAAGCTCCTGGGTCACGTAGTGATTTTCTCAGTGCTTATGATCTAATTTTTAAATCTGTTTCTCCAATCTTTTTGATTGGATCACTCATTTTCATCTAAACTACTATCTCTAAATTCATGTATTCATTCATTTACCTGTTTTTTTTGACAAAGATGCATTCAGTATTCACTAAATGTACATGGCATGTGATAGATACCAGAAGGCCCATTCAATACCTTCAAGTATTTACAGTTGGAAGGGGAATCAGATGCATGAAGAAAGATTACACAATGCCACAATACTTGAGTATAGGTTGAGGAACTTAACCCACATTCAGCAAAGCATCCGTAAAGGAGAGCTGCCTAAACTGAGACCAGAGTGGTAAGCAGATCAGTGTGGTGGTGCTAGGGGTAGTTAGAGAATGTTTTTTCAGAGAAAGTTTGAGAATCTGTAAATAATTTCATAGAGGTGGAACAAAGAATCGGGGTGGGTTGGGAGAGTATTTTATATATATATACATAAGCTACACAGGTAACACAACATAAGCATGAACGACTTTGTGGTGGATACTGTGATGTGCCACTCAGACCTCCCTTCAAGGACTTCTTTCCCTGACTGTTGGGAGTGCTGTCAGCCAATTGTCTTCACTACCAGCACCTTTAGAGTCACCTGCAGAGCCACCTTGCTCAAAGTCATGCCCCTTCCTGCGGTGGCTCCTCCCTGGCTGGTACATGCAAAAGAGTATAAAGTCCTGGCCATCTGTGTCCAACTTGGGCCAACTCTGAGGGCTATTTCAATTCCAGAGCTCCTCATGGCTTAGCCAAGCCTTCTCGGGCTCTGCATCACAGCTTGACTCCTCCTACTGCCCACTCGTGCTCCCTTTCCCCCTTTTCCATTGGTGTTGATTCCAAGGGTATTGTTTAATTACTCTCTTTCAAAATCTGCTCCCCAAGAATTTTTCAACCTGTTATAAATATCATCAAATCTATAGGATTTAGGTCATCATGGAGTTACAGATAGAAAATTGAGGCCCAGAAAATAAAAGTAACTTGCTAAAAATCACTTAGTTATTGAACAAATTGATTCTAAAAGCCAGTTGTCTTGGCCCTTGTTTTATTCCTTTTTCCCTATAATGAAAACATTGCCATTTGTTTGCAACATCTATGAATTGGAAAGAGAAAACTTTGCAAGTTGATTACATCTTACCTCACCATTGTCATCTCTCATCACTTTCTCCCTCATCCTCTGTGTTTTAGACACAATCAACTAATTTCAATTCTCTAAGTGTAAGTGATGAGTTATCTCAGTCTTCATTGTCTACGTATAATTTTTTGATTAGGTTCCTATCCTCTTGCCCATTAAATGCCTGGCTAGTCAAATGAAGCAAAACTTTATCCAAAGCACCTTCTTGCCTCCCTTGGGCAGAGTTAGACACAGTGGCTTACTTCATTGCACCCCCATAATGTATATAACATATGTGAATATATGTTATCTGTGTTTTCTTGTTGAATTACCAGTCTAGGATTAAAGATTTTTAAAGATTTGATTTTTTTCCCTCCCATCTATGTATCTGCACCACCTAGAACAATGAATGGAAAAAGATAAAAGAAATAATAAATTTTCAGAGGCTTTTGACATCTAAGCCTATTCAAAATAAATAATGATGGGGTTGCTAACAATAGTTGTGATTACAGTAACAATACATATCTGAAAAAGCACTAACAGCATTAAAGAATTTTGCAAACATTTTGTCCTATTAGGACATATTATCCAGAATGTGGAAAAGAATGTGATAAGGAATGACTCCATATCTTTTCAAAATTATCCTGGAATATTGTTTACCGGGTTGCTTAAGGATTATTTAATTTGCTAAGCAAATATCCTTTTGATTGGCATGCCATTTAACATTGGTTGGGACTCTGGCTCTGTAAAATTACATGTTTTACTACTTATTTTTCTGGCATATTTGCAAATCATTTCTTTCTGATAGAAAAGATAACTCTAAATGTTACAGATTTATTGTCCTGTAGTAATCTTACTCCAGCATTCTTTCTTTCAGTGCCTGAATTTACCCAGTTTCTCTAATTCTCCTTCAAATAATTTTTACCATAATCCTAGTTCCATCACTAATGAGTTAAATAAATCTTTGTTATATGCTCATTATTTAAGTGCAGGAGAGGAATGTTTTCATTTTTGAAAATTTTATTTTGACAGTCGCTGATGTGAAATAGGCAAAATAGAGATATCTGACCTAATTTTACAATGCAAAAACTAAAGCTTAAGGACTTGAATTACCTGGCCCGAGGTCTTCCAGTATGCAGTAGTGGTGGTTTTCAAATCTATCTAAGTCCTTTGACTTCAGAACTTGTGCTCTGCACATGGAAACCTTGGGTATGGTTAGGAATGTGACACAACTTAGAAAAGAAGTTTCCAAGAGGGAAGTTGAGGATGTTGAAAATACATGTTGCTGAATTTGTGGTTTTGCCAGTTCTTGGCCATGGTTAGTCATCTAAGTAATGTTTCAGATTTACGTTCTGTCCATTGTTTATAAATTTTAAAACTTAGACCACCATTCTGCTGCTGAAACTTGCCATTTTTTTTCTACTCCCATACTAACAAAGAGTGGTAGTATGAGTTTTGTATGAGTGTTAGTAAGAAAGTAAGAAAAGAAAAAGGAAGGGAGGGCAGGAAGGAGAGAAGGGCATCTATGAACTGTCTCATATGGCAATATTGTATATCTATGGCCATTACTGTTTTCCCTGTATGATATTTCTGTCAAAAAAACAGAAACCAAAGTAGTGTATTATAAGGAAGATTTGTTAGGTGATGGGCTGGGATAGCACTTACAGAATTCCTAAACCAATTAAGCATCAAATCACAAGATATGAAGCCTTTATTAGATTAGCTCTGTCACTTGAAATGAAAAACAAATCTTTGTGATTTTTTTTATTGCATCTTTGACCTAACTGTAGAGACTTATGCTTACTAAATCCATTTTCTGGGAATGAAGATTAGACAAGAAAAGAGGTCAATGATGTTCATGTAATTAATATTAGTTAAACAGTATATGCTTTGCAAATGTGGAAATAAATAGCTTCTGTACCCAAGTAACTCAACATAATTTTGTATGTGTTTATTTATTATCTACTACGGAGAAAGTGTTATAGGGAGCATCACCTCCATGAATTGTGTCTTATGAAGTGTTTGGGGCATGTTATTCCACTTAATCTGTAGAGCGAATGTGTGAGGTAGGTGGAAGTAATTCCATTTGAGCATTGCTGGAACTGAGAAGCTCAGGGTGTGTAAGTATCTTACGCAGAACTGTATATCTTGGAAGCGATTACACTGAGATTCATGAATCCTGTACCAATCTCTGGAAAATTCACACGGTCCTCTGCTGAGAACAAAAGAATTGAGAAGGAAGCCCATGGAGAGGTAAAGAAAGAGAAAAGCATAATCCTAACAAGTATTGACCTAATCAATCAATGGTAAAATGTACAGAATTTTCTCATCCTGATCTATCTGAAACCCAAACTGAGTTACTTCCTGTGCATTATCAGACATTCACATAAATAGCATTTATTTCATCTATCATCATTGTTTCAAATGCCTACTATATGCCAGGTAATATGAAATAATACAAGTTGCGTGTAATAAGTTCTGTGAAAGAATGGAAATAATTTGGTAGACTACTTGGGAAAAAAATATAACCCAGATACGGTGAAAATAAAAGTTTGGGGAAGACTATATCGGGAAAATTATAGCCAAAGCAAATGAGTTTTAGCAATATGAATATCAGATACTACAGAATTTAAGGCACATTTATTATGCACAAAGAAAGATAAAAAAGAATGCAAAACTCACCATCAAAATAATCATGTACATGTACACACTTAACAAACAAATAGGATCTAATAAATATAAAGAAACAAATAATGGAAATATGGAGGCAAATTTACATATAGAATGAGGGGGATGAATTACACAATTATTGGGAAGCTGATCAAGCAGAAGACATATCACTAAACATATAAATAATTTGAAATGCATAATTAGTAAATTTGATATAAGACACATGGAACCTACTTCCAATCAAAATATAAATAATAAATTGACATACGTGAATTCAAACAATGTAATAGATAGTTCACTGGAACAGAACAGAGGGCCCATGAATGTATGGAAGTTTGGTATATGTATTAGTCAGGGTTCTCTCGGGAAACAGAATCAACAGGCGATATCTGTCAATAATATGAGATTTTATAAGAGTCTCTCACGCAACCGTGGGCATGCACAAGTCCAGGTTCCGCAGGGAGGCTGCAAACCAAAGGCTCCGATGGAAGTCCGATGAAAGGTCCTTGATGAGTTTCTGGGAGAAGTTGGCTGTCCAACGATAAGCTGGGAATTCTCTCTGAATGTTGAAATCACTTTCCCTTTTAAGGCAGTTAACTGATTGGATAAAAGCGTCACTCACTGATGATGCAATCTCCCTGATTGATGCAGATGTAATCAGCCATCCACGCAGTAAACTCACTGGTGATCAAAATCCATAAATGCTCTTGTATTACAATTAGCCCAGTACTTGCTGGACCAAACACCTGGACACAATTACCTGGCCGAGTTGACACATTAGCCTAACCATCACAGTATATAATAGAACTGATATATCATATCAATGCAGAACCAATAGACTTAAATGACTAGTGTTGGAAAATTTGGCTTTTTATTTAAGAAAAACAAATAAATTGGTACATACTTTACATTCACACCAAATATAAATTACAGATGGATTAAAAACCTAAACAAACCAAAGGCAGAACCTTAAACTTTCAGAAAGATCTAGAACAGAACATGTTTGACCTCAGGTGAGAAAGCATTTATTGAATTTCATACAGAAAACTTAAATCATGAGATAAAGACTGATAACTTTGCTTATCCAATGTTTAAAGGCCTGTTTGTAACCCTTTAACAGACAAAGCATTGGTATTTAGACTATGTAAACTGTCCTACCAAGAAATAATGACAAAAAAATAAAACACAAAAACAGAAAAGTGCAAAGGACTTAGGAAATTCATAGAAGGACTAAATAACATGGTCAATAAATACATGAAAAAAATGTTCAAAATCCCTAGAAATCAGAGAAATAAAAAAATAACATGAGATACAATTTTCTGTACATCCGATTACAAAAAATGTAAATGTCTGATATATAAGTTTTGATGAAACTGTTAAGAAATAGCAACTTACACTGTTGGTAGAAGTACAGACCAAGAAGGGAGTAACTTGGGTATGTCTGATGTGTTGGACTGAATAAAAGCCCCACAAAAGATGACCACATCCTAATCCCCAAAACCTATGAATGTTACCTTATGTGGCAAAAGAGATTTGCAGATGTGATTAAGTTAGGGATCATGAGATGGAGAGGTTGGTACTTCTTTCCAAGGGATCCCTATCAGCTAATCATTCCTTTAAAATTTTTGCAGAATGCTTTATATATGTTAGGCAGGATCCTATATATGGTAACAATAGGACAAGAGTAGATTCTGACTGGACCCTCAAAGAGCTGGCAGTCCAGTGGGGAAGAGAGACAAACCAATAGAAAAAGAATAACTTTTAGATGTGGGCTAGAGAAGAAATACCTTGCCCAGGATGTGATGGGGAGGACGGAGGTCAGGTGTGGCAGTTTGAAACTTTTGTGAACCCCAGAAAATCCTGTTCTTAAAGCTAATCCATTCCTGTGCATATAAACATGTTGTAGGCAGTACCTTTTGATTAAATTCCTTCAATTAAGGGTCTTTGATTCGATTGGGTGACCCGGGGTGAGTCTTAATCCTCTTACTGGAGTCCTATATAAATGGAGGAATAAAAAGCCACAGACACAGAAAAACAGCTGCAGAGACAGAGTAACCCAGAAGGTGACACCAACAGAACACAGATGCTGAGAGGAAGCCACTCAACCACAAAGCCAGGAGAAAGGGAAGAAAAGGGTGGATGTTGCCATGTGCCTCATCATCCACTGCTGCAGGGAAAGTATCTCTGATGATGCCTTAATTTGGACACTTTCGCAGCCTTAGAACTATGAGCTCATAAGTTAATAAATCCCCATGGTAAAAGCCAGCTTATTTCTTGCATATTGCTCCCAGCAGCTTTTAGCAAACTAAAACATCAGAGAAAGCTTTCTTGAAAACTTGATGCCTGTTTTTGAAGGAACAATATCAGTTACTTGGTCTATAGAAATACCAAAGACATTCCATGGCTATGGTATTTGATAGTTTGTACAACAGCTCAAGATGCTAGGTGTTTCCTTCTACTGAATCTCTTATCCTTGGACTGAAATCACCCTTTAAATGTGGGTGGTGAGTTATAACTCCCTCATCATGCTCCCTTCCAAAGGAGAGTACAGAGACAGAGTGTAGCCCCCTCCCCCACCCCAAAGACTTTCGATGCCATTGATTGCCCTTCAGGAGCCAACATGCTCCGGATGGGATGGGAGGTCCTTATTCTATGGTTTACTTATCAGGTTTTTTTGTGGACTGCGAGTGAAAGGTTTTCCTTTTTCTTTTCAAACCTGTTCAAATGTCTAGTTTCTGAGCGGCAATAAGTGATTGCATTTTTCTACCATGTCTTGGGTTTGGCCTTTCTCTAGAATATTTTAAGGTGAGATAGAGATCCATATGTCCCTGACAGATAATAACTGATAGCATGAGCTCTGGAAAGCAAAAATGATGAGAAAATAATTTTTCAAGGGGGAGGCATATCAAAATACCTGTCCCTTTCTGTATACATATTATTATTTTTATCAGATATAGTTTTGTAAAATATGTAGTAATTAATATTTTGTACTTTAATTTACAACATACACAGAACTTTCACCCACATGCTCTCATGTTACATTCATAGTAAACCCGGGAGCAAGTATTTGCTACTTGCTTTTCCAAATTAAGGGACTGGAGCGCATAGAAAAGAAGGAACTTGCTAGAGGATACAGAGCAACTTTGTGGTTAACACCTTGAATCTTGAACCCATTTCCCTGCATCACTCTGCAGCCACATATTTCTTTTGGAGTAATACATATGAAGCTAAACAATAATTAGTATTTTATTAGAAAATTTCAATTTCTTCTTTAAAGGTATTCAAATACATCTCAGAAAATTTATAGTCCCTTTTCTCATGATTTCCATTGTGTAAACACAGCCACTAATATCACATCTTCAGCACTTGCAAACAGCCCTTTGGAAGGTTTAATCTGCTTTCTTTTATTATTTTAGCATATCTTGTCTCAGCACCAAAGCTCCTGTACAGTGTGTATATATACATATAGACAGTGATGTTATTGTCTGTGCAGCAAGAGGGTTTTCAATGAAAGAGGAAATTAAAAAGCAACAGGTGATGAAAACAGAACGATTACATCTTCTCTGGGCATAAACACTGGTAACACCTGATAATCTTGAAAGACATTAGCTCTATCCAATAAATATTTGTATCTGTCCAGGTGAACCATTTTTCATTATTGCTGAAATAGACGTGACCAGGTTTTACATGCATATAAATTTAGTGTTTGTTAAGAAAATTAATTGGAAAGCCCTGGAAGTGTTGCACAAAACTCTTCTAATTGCCTTTGTTTAGACTCCTCTTAAAGCTCTTCTTTTGCTGCTTCCCCCTGAAAATGTGGCCACTATTTTGAAACTGCCACCTTGTGGTCCAAAACCCATACCAACCAGTTGGGTCCATGTAAAAGTAGAAGCCTTTAGATATTGAGAATGTTGCAGAAACCAGTATTATGGGAACTAGTACCTGGGCTCTCTAGGTCTCAAAAACAAACAAACAATTCAGGTTCCTTATATAGCCTGTTCTATTAAATGCTCCTATTAAATAACCTCTTTGGACTGGCGTGGAATCTGGTCTCAGCAGCAAATGTCATAACATTAATAATTGATTGCCTCATCTTCTTATATCAGGGAACCCTCCAATGGTTGTAATGAAGTAACATCTTTCTCTTTCTATGTGTATCAGTAGGAGATGGTGGAAGTTCCTGGGGCAGAAGCACATCAGTAGGAAGCACTTTCTCCTTTAAGCAGGGGCTCAATGGTTAAGGCTGATCTCTCAGTGTTCATTGGCTGCAGTTGGTTAGACCTTAAAAAGAGTCGTTCAAGTGTTTTGACTTTAACAAGTGGGTGAATGGTAATCTTATTTGCCAAGACTAAGAGAGAAAGATTTTTTGGGGTCAAAATCAAGAACTTTTTTTATTAAAGTTGAAATTCTTATTAGACACCCAAATGTAGATGTCAATATGGCTTCTGGAGTCCAGTGGGAAATTAAGGGCTGCATTTATATATGAGAAGTTGTTGAAACATATCTGGCCTTCCCACTTTGAGGTCTTTTGCTCTGTCTGGAATCTTATTATGGTTCTTATCTGTTTGGATATTTTCCAACATTCATATCTCAGAATATTTCTTAGATTGTCCCTGAAAGCATAATCAAGAGTGGCCCTCTTCATCCTCTTCTCTCTTCACACAACCCTGAGTGGACAGGTATGTATGTATGTGTACATATATATACGTACGTATATATATGTATGTATGTATGTATTTTATTGTTTTTTGCTTTTGTAATGGATGTTGATTTCTCTTCAGAGCACTACTTTGAACTTACCACAATTTTGATTGTTTTGAAGATTTGCTTCCTGGTTTATAATTTATCCTCCCACTAAGACATAAGCTCTTTAAAGTCACAGACCATGCCTCTCTTACTTATTGTTGCATTCCTAGATCCCAGATCAGCTCTTGCATGTAGCAGACTCATGGTAAATATTTGTGTAATAATTTAACGTTTTTGTGTTTTGCTGATGTCCTTTTCTAAATGTTGTAAATTTTTTATTAGAGAAGTTGTAGGTTCACAGAACAATCATACATAAAATACAGGGCGGCTGATGTCATAACCATCAAGTCCCTGACCCCCAGTTCTGCTCGGGCCCTGTGCTGATTCAGAGAAAGTCAAGTGGTGCCCAAACAGCCTCAAACTGATCTGCTCTCAGAGTCTAGGATTGGTCCAGTTATCCTGGGCTGATATCCTTTACAGCTGGTCTGGGACAAGGGCACCTCTGTGCAAATCTTCCGGCCCCCTTTGTAAGGCTAACCACTGCTTCCCTGTTTGCCTAGGGTAGTTTCACATAGTCATGTGAGTGCACAGTTACAATATAGTGTGATTATTGCTAAAATGGTGGCTTTTACTCATTCCTCTGGGAGGACGGAGGAGAGAACAAACCTAACTCTCACTAGAATCACTAGAACAAACCTAACTCTCACTAGAGTTGCAAATGCTTCATGGGGCAGATAATCCTTGAGCTGAGCCTAGGAGTTTGAGAAGTTTAGTAGGTTGAAGAGGTCTAATGTAGTTCAGAACTTGTGAGTCCTGTGCAAACAGATCTAAATCCACATCCCAGACCTTCCATTTGTACCTTGCAGCCTAGTTCAAGTCACTTGAATTCTTTTGAGTCTCAGTTTTCTCATCTGTAACATGAGAGTAAAAAATGCCCACATTTCAGGGTTTTAGT
Organism: Cabassous unicinctus; assembly: GCA_029593785.1. NCBI lineage: Eukaryota > Metazoa > Chordata > Mammalia > Cingulata > Chlamyphoridae > Cabassous > Cabassous unicinctus. Next base: position 27,927 of record JAQZBX010003090.1, read on the forward strand.
AAGCATTAAGCTAGTAGACGCATAGGCTCTACCTCTGTGGCTGGAGGGTAAGTGCTAAATCCAGTTACAATGTGGTTATTGTCAGTTGAAGTGTATACATTCCAGGCTGTAGGGACAGCCTACGCAAAGGTGCAGAGAGGAGGAAATCATGCCACATTCAAAACATGGCCTTTGTCACTCATGCTTTATATCCAATTATAGAATTATAAGAAAATATATTTGTTACTTTTGCATATGCCTCAAATATAATAAAATAGTAAGTTCCTTAATGGAAAGAGATGCTTCATGACTTTGCTTAGCACAATTGAAGGTTTGTCTAATTTATTTTGCTTTAAATTTCTAGTGGAATCACTAAGTTTAGTGAAAGACAATATTTCATAATGGAAAGAGCAAATGCTTTTAAGTAAGAATGAAGCAGATGTGAACAAAGTATTCATCACTGCTTAGCTGTGGGAACTTGGACATGATGCTAAATTTCCTGAACTTCAGATTTCTTATTTGTTGGCTGGAAATAATAATATTTTTCACAGAGTTGTTTAGCGGAATTGGGTATTATATAAAAACTGTTAAGATGCTGCTTAGAACATAGTACCAGCTCATTATATGGTATAGTAATATAGTGGAGGAAGAGGTAGAAGGGTTGCTTTGCTTTGGAACATTTAATATCATTTAGTTATCTTTTATCATTATCTGTAAAGTAGAAGATCTGGGCAGATTCTTTGTGATAGAGACTTCTAGTGCTCACCTAAATCTCATTCTTTTCCCCTTTGTGCTCCCTAAGTATTACATTTCTCCATCCCATTGTGACCGAGTGGGGCCAAGTGCTAGTTTTACTTTTGGCCAATGAATTGTGCACAAAGGCTATGTGTGCCATACCCAGGGGAAAATACACAGGAACCAGCAGGTGACTTTCTAGTTCCCTCTTATTCTGCTGCAATAACCACTAAGGCCCTGTTATAAATGGAGTTATATGATAAAGGAGCCTCCATCATCTTAGATCCTGAATGGAACCAAACCTTAGACAAATTGTGTGGGTCATATGTGAGAAAGAAATTTCTAATGTGTTAAGTCACTGAAATTTTGGGATGTTTGTCCCTGCAGCATTGCCTAACCTATGCTGATTAATATACCCAAACAATGGTTAATATTGCTTTTCAGAATAAGGACAATTTTATTCCTTTCTTCTCTTACAAAGCCTTTATGGACAATAATTTCCTGGTGACGAACGTGAAGTAAGGCAACTTACTTCAACACAAGAAAAATGAAATATTTCTTCCTCTGTGAACCTTAGGAGCATGAGGCAACCAATGTACTTTTAAGAACTGATCCAGAATTCAAATATTTTGAATAGATTATTACAGATAAAACAAAGTGTGAATTATCACTGCTCTTGATTGTAAAGTCAAGATACTTCAGATTTAAAGGAATACATTTATTTTTTGTTTGGTGCTTGGTAATTAATGCAGAGACTTAATGGGGATCTCAAAAAGCAAACAAATAAAAAGCCACCCAGTAACTCCTAGCTGAGACTGGGATTGAAGTTACTTTCTCTGTTATAGGCACTTATATTTACAGTGGGGGGGGCATGACATGGCCCCGATGTATTGCTCTGCATATAGCACACTTGCTTCTGGCCCCTCATTTGTCACTCTTCTGATGGATGTCCTTAGACAAGTGATCCACATTAATGGAAAGAATTGTCTAGTGGTCAGAAGTCTGGATTTTCAAGCCAAACTGCCTAGTTCAAATCCCATCTCTGCTGCTTATTAGCTGAGTGACCTTAGGCAAGTGCCTTAAAAATTCTGTTCCTTAGGTTTCTGCTGGTCATGGGGATACAAATAGTAAATGTGCTGTAGGCTTGTTGTGAGAATTAAATGTGTTAAAACATCTCAAGCACTTAGAAGAGCACCAGGAATGCACATAGTAACATTTCAGTAGCTATTAGCTTTTATATTATTATCTGTATCTCTCTGGGACTCTGTTTTATTGTCTCAAAAATCAAATGATTAGACTAGATGCTCCATTAAGGTTCTGATTGTTTTTTGTTTGTTTTTTTCCTTCCCGGAATGAAAGTTCCTGTGTTCAGGTCCCAAGACTGTTTTGAAACTCATTATATTCCCAGAACCTATTGAATTCCAGGACAAAAGACACTCACTGAATATTTGTTGAATATATGTGTCAATGGCGTTATAGTAGCTACCACTTATTGAGGACTTTTAACATGCCAGATGCTGTTGAAGGCACTATTCTATTACACTCTCAAAATGAACTAAAAAGTAAGTACTATTATTACCTCTTATGACAGATGAAGAAATGATGTGCAAAGATGTTAGATAACTATTCCAAGATCATACAATTTAATGAGTGGAGAGTAGTAGAAGAGTAGGACTTGAATTAAGATATATTTGACTACCCCCAAGTCCCGAAAAAGCCCCTGTATTTCAACTGCCCCTCCCCTCCCTGCCCCGAAAATGTCCAGTGGCCTCCGTCTCCACCTCACTGTTACAATTTCTTCCATTGCTTGAATCACAATATACGACAGAATACCACCAAGTCCATTCTAGTCCATAGCTCTTCCCCCAATCCAGGGGAGTTTGGGATGGTGATGTCCACTCCACCTCCAAGTGAGAGAGGGTTTATATTCCATGGATACGGTGGATGGGATTATCCTGCCTGCAGCTGCAGGCCCTCTCCATTCCCTGGGGTGGCCGTTGCCCATAGTCATCTCCTCGCCAGGTGACTTGGAGGAGTCCATTGAGCTATCGGGTAGGGGTTGCAGCTGCACCGAGATTGCAGGCACAGCTGGCACATAGGCAGGCCAGAGGCTCCAGTCTCTGGAAGTACACCTAAAAACTCCAGCATCACATATAGGTTTGAATAGAAGGGACTGATGGACCATGTGCAGGGAGGACTTATTTGAGTCCGACTCTGTCACTCTCAGGAGCACAGAGGTTGTCACGAGTGGCATTGCGGCGACAGATGTAGGCCATTTTGCATCAGCATATACCACGCAGAACTGTGTGGGAGAGAGGGTGGTCTATAATGTGAAATGCAGTCTATGCTTTGTGGCAAGGCCCCAGTATGTGTATATCCATTGCGGGTGATGTGCCACACTGATGAAGGATGTTGGTGTGGGATGTTGTGGCAGATGTGGGAGGTGGGGAACATGGGAATCCCTGTAATTTCTGAGTAATAGGTAATCTAAGCACCTTTAAAATATATATATATATAATAACATTTATGTAAGCAAATGCACATATATGCATATGTATTTATATATCATTTCACAAATATTGGTATATATTGTGAAAAATTTTGATTTTTACCAACAATAAAAAAAAAACCTTAAATAAAACTAATTTCCCCTTAAATATTCATATAAAGACAATTTCCAATATAACTGTGGACTTGATGTAGCAGTCTGAAGTCAACACTTACAATAGTGTTTCCACTGTCCACTGCTCTTTATGACTGTGCCACCCATTAGGGAATTAAAGTTTTTAGCACTATGACTATGTTTATTTTGTCTTAGCACCATGTCTAGCATGTATCAGGTACTCGGTGTTTGTTGATGGATGAATGAATGAGTAGGAATTAGAAGCCAGGTGGTTACTGAGGGAGGCATTGATGAATTATATTTCAGATGTTATTTTATATACTTTATATAAATTATTAATGTCATGATTGGATTTGTCTCTGTGCCAACTGTCATAAAGTTATTTCCTCAATCATTACAAATATATGTAAGTTTTAACCAGTAACTTAATTTTATATGTATGGTTACTGATATTAAGAGAAAAACCTGCCTAAGATCTCAACTTTGATACTAAATTTTCTTTAATCCTCTCAATTTTTTCTACCACATCAAGCTTAACATTCAAGAGTTTAAAAAACAAAAAGAATACAAAGTATGGTTGTATCATTGTCCCCATTATTACAACTCCCTTAAATTCCCTCAAGCAGACATGGAATAAAGACTTGTAGCACTGAAAGGAGTTAATGACAAACATATAGTAGCTTCACATTAGTTTTATTCCCTCCTTTCTTTTCTAGAGCAAGTCTTAGATAATTTTTGATAAACGTAGCTCCCTCTGATGTGAAATGGTCATTCAGTTCAGTGCCTCAGTTTACCAGCCTATGGGAGTCATTTGCATTCTTGTGGGATGCAAAGTGTTTCCAGATCTTTCACAGGAGTGTTGGCCCTGACTATGTTTAGTGAGTGTCAAATTGTGGAAACGGAGTGAAAAGGTTTGCAGTGCCATGCAAAAGCCACACAGGGTTAGTCATCAGGCAGGTGAGGTGCCATCCACAAGCCTGATGCCTGTGGTGCCCCAGAAATTCAGCCTCGTATGGTGATAGCTGACAGCAGTTCAATACCTGATGGCTGCAGACAGGCTGTCCTAAATTGAATAGATCGATGCTTTGATTAAATGCTGGAGATGCAAGCCAGGCAGGGTGCTCAAAATGTATGGTCTATTGACATTCTCCTGCTAACCACTGAACCACTTGGTCAACAGACCAGACTGCTGGATTAGAGAATAATAATTATGGGCTGGGCAATCGGTAAAGGATTCTCTCAGCCATCTCCCAGGGAGCTTATTTCACTGTTTTAAAACAGTACAACTGGAAAGCTCCACTCCAGTGCTTCACGAAATCATTCTTGGAGTGTGAGGCAATTTGGCTTAACCTCTAACAGAAGTGGAACATTAATGTGAAACCATTTGCCTGGCACTGAATGCACTTTGCCAGAAAAAAAAAAAAAATGGCAAATTGATTTTGAGAAAAGATTCACAGACATTTGGATGAGTGATGAGAGCTGTCTCACTATTGTTTTTTGTTCCTTTTTTTCTTTTCAAACAGCACCCTGAGTAATTAAGGGAGAATATAAATTCTGAATTGCATTTTAAAAATAGGTTTGCTCTCCTGTTGCTTTCCTTATAATATATTGAAAGGAAATAGCGTTCCTATTCTTTGAGATGGTATGTTTCTAAACAAATCATAAAGCTAGGACTTGGATTATGCATGAAGTTGACAAATGCCATAGACAAGTTCCAGTGACTAGAAATCAGTGTAATATAGATTTCTGCAGAGATTTTTGGTTTCTTTCCCCTTGCTATTCTCCTTGTGTTGGTGTATGTAAACAGAATTTTTTTTCTGAAAGCTATATGCCAGACCTTTAAGGTGGTTTCAGTATATCTCTGACAGAGGCACAAAGCATCCCTCTCTTCTCCCTCTATGATCATTCAGGAATGGAAAGATGTTACTCAGATTCTGAATTTCCTTATATCAATCTCCTAACAAAAATGTTTGAGGGGTGCAGAATAGAAAGGCTTGGAATAAATCACAATAAAATAGGAAGAAATCAGGGTATAGAAATAGTAAAGGGAGGGGAAAGGAAGGTTGGGAACTTTAGTAATATGCTTTCAAAAGACCATTGGAACTCAGCTGTAATTTTGCTATGAGCTGCCTACAACCAAAGGAAAGTTAGATCCCCAATGTGTTTATGCTAAAAACAGCTAAAATTCAGCTAAAGCAAGGAAGGATAAAATTAGAAAGTCACCATTTTCCAACATCCCATGTAATAATTGATTTAGACCAGGATTATCAAGAATGGTAAACTTATTAGCTGAAATACATTTAGGGAGCAGCATATCCACATGGTCTCAAAGTATCTCCCCATAGTTTGCCTCATAATTACAGAAAAGAGATGTACTTTTATATGAAATGATCTGCTAGGCACATTAACCACGTTGTCAATCTTGGCGTCATTAACAGGAAAACATTACAAAATATGCCACTTGGTGTGATACAAAAAGAAGTAAACAGCATCACTTATACTGTAAGCTTACTACAACCGGGTAAATTGAAGCTAGTGATGAGATAACAATCAAACATTTTCAGAATGTGACCAGATCTGATTTCCATCCCTATGTCAAGAAGAATGCTTTCCATTATGTTTATATCCCACCCACAACAAATACTTGTGAGTCAGTCGTCTTAAACCAAGCGTCAATGATACCTATTACTTTGACCTTAGCAGTATTCTTAGATGTGTTTTTCCCTCCTTGGGCTATACAAGCCACCTATCTCTTCATCTGTCCACTTGATGAAGCACACAGACTGACATAATGGTGGCATATTAGGTTGATTTATATTTTTCTTATGCAAATACTTTAACTATTTTCTTCAGTAATTACTAGTTAACAATGTGACTTTTAGAATTGACATGGGAGTCACCACTGCCCAGGAAGCATTATTCAAGAAAGGCTGATATCTACCAGGGCGCGATAAACGTGTGTTCTGGGATATGTCCTAAGACTGTGTCTGCTACATTAGAAAATGGTAAGTATTATGAGATGGGTGATGCCAATTCTGAATATTCCGAGAGCTAAATGGTATCTCCTGGCAGTTATTCTTGTGACCTGACCTTATTTTCCCCAAATGGTCAATTACTTGCAGTCAGAAATTTCTTAACATTGTGCTTCCATTACCATGAAAAGGGCATTTAATAGTCTTGTTGAATCAACAGATCAAGGGAAAACGGAGAAATGAACTTGGCTAGGGCATGTTCCATAGTGTTCCCCTCAGTGCCTGTTGAAAAGTTTCCATGACCTTAGTCAGATTTCTTCATTTGGAAGGGATCATTTACAAGAGACACCAAATAAAAACAAACCCCTTAGATTTCCCTAGGGGAGACAATTCTGGAAGTTGTAATTTTCCACTCTAAGTATGAACAATTTCACTATGAAAAGAAGCCTTCACGTGGATAATGATAATAATACAGTTTAATTTTTAAGGCACTCAGGCTGAAGGACTCCTAAAAGGGAAACAGAGGTATGGTGCACCTTCACTTTTTCTCTGGTAGTACAACTAATTTAAAAAAAGCTTTGGCCTCACTTGGGTCTGGAGGAAGACCCCTATATGATGACCTGAGCCCCAATATGCAGCAGAGGAGTAATCATGGTAATAGTATTTACCAAGCACTTAACGTACCTAGTGCCTTGGTAGGCAGTTTACATACATTGTTTAATCCAAAACCTTACAAAAACACATGATTTGGTGCTATTGTCATCTTAATTCTATAGTTGAGAATAGTACAGGAGTTAAGGGAATTGCCTGATGTCACAAGTGGTAACTGGTCATTAGGCAGTCTGATCTAGAGAGGTTAAGTTTCTTATATTAGGAAAATCATCAAACTGAACTAGGGTTTATTGAGTTCCCACAGGTTGCTTTTCATACATGACTATAAGGCTTTATGGTAGCATTCAAGTAAGTATTATACTTATATTGGAGGTGTGGAAACTGAGGCTCAGAGAGGTTTAAGTACCTTGTCCATGGTTATTTGTGTAGTAAGTGGTAAATGCTTACATAATCAGTGTCACTTCAATAATTGGATCCTTTGAAGTATATCATACTGTCTCTGTCTTTTGTTTGTTGAATTTATCTATTTTCATCTGCTTTTCTCTTATGCCTGTGATTTATATAAATAGCACAAAGTTATATATAAAAAAATACATGGGCTTAAATTTCAATCATGGTTGATCTTATCATGATCAGGAAAGATGACCTAGGTGACTAAAATTTATATCAAACTTGGAGAAAAATAATCCCAGATTTTTGGAGAAAAATAATCCCAGATTCAAATGACAGTTACAGTATATTGAACTATTCTTAAAACTTGAAGTAAGAATATTACAAAATAGCAAGAACCATGTCTTATTCTATTCTCTTCCTAAAATATTGCTATAAGCCACTCTCCTGGAGCTTAATTGTTCCTCAATATCCATTATTCCTGTCTTCCTTTTAGTAATAGAACTCAACCACCATCCTTCTCGTCCCAGGTCACATGGACACCCAGCTAGAGATTTCCAACCTCATCTTGCAAATATATGATCATGTGAGTATGTTAGTTCCAATGGAATGTGAAAGGTAGTGAAGGACTTATTTTCAAGGCCACATCCTTAAAAGAAAGCTTCTTGTTCTCCGTTTCTTCTCTGCCCTTTTGTGTGTGTGTGTTTCTAAAGGAGAACGTTGTACCAGGAAGCTATCTTCAACTATACAGACATGAGAAGACTATCTTAGTGAACAATGGAACAAGACAGAAGGAACCTGGGTCCCTGGGCAACCTCGTGGAGCAGAATTGCCCATCTGCTATTGACTATCCGCCTACGTATGGACTGAGAGAATGAGAAAAAACATGTCTTGTTTGAGTTATTGTATTTTGAGGTCTCCTTGTCACATTAACTTAGCACATATCTTAACTATTATTAAAATAAGAAATCAAGACTCATGGTCTAATTCAAGAACGTTTTAAGAATTGTAAACTATTTTGATGGTAGCCTGTACATTTCCTAGCAGAAACACTGTGCTATATTACACGGGAAACTAAGTTTGGAATCTCTTAAGAAGTACAAAATATGGGCAATAAAATATGCTCATGAGAAGTAGGGTAGTAGATTAAATAAATCAAAATATAAGGAATGGGGTGCGCATGGGGCTCAAGTGATTGAGCACTTGTTTCCCGCCTGGGAGGTCCCAGGTTGAGTCTCCAATGCCCCCTAAAAGCAAACTAACAAACAAAACAACAAGCAAACAAACAAAAAAACCGACTCAGGGAAGCCAATGTGGCTCAGTGGTTGAGTGTCAGCTTCCCACATACAAGGTCCGAGTTTCAATCGCCTGCCCCAGTACCTCAAAAAAGGAAAAAAAAAGTAAGATGAGAAAAATGAATCCTGTAAGTAAGATTTGCAGAACATCTACTATGGTCTAGGAACTATTTTATGAATTTTATGAATTTTATGAACTATTTATGAAAGCAATGTCCAAGGTAAATGAAATCCTTGAGTCCATTATTTCCTTTCATCTTCATTTAAAAGAAAAAAAATCAGGATAAAGGATGATAAGTTGGAGAATAATCTACTTATAGTGTACATTTAGGAAAAGTCTCTCTGAGCACGGCGTTTGCACTGAGATCTGAATGGCAAAAAGTTGCCAACCATAAAACTTTAGTAGCTATGAGTTCAAGAGGAAGATATAGTTTGGCTTGTTCAAGGAAAAGTAACACCACCAATATTTCTGGGGCTTAGTAAGTGAGGGGAGAGTTGCCCCTGATTATATCAGAGAAGTGAGCAAGGGTCAGACAGTGAAGGCTATAATAAGGGGTCTGGATTTTATTCTACACAGGGTGAAAAGCAGGTAAGTGACATGATGTATTTTTCACTATAAAAAAGACCTCTGGGGAAGTTGTGGGGTTAATTGATGGAAGAGTCTAGAAATGGAAGAAAGAATATGGTGAAAAGATTATTCTGGGGAGTCTCATATCACTCCCCACACCCCCAACCCCCATCCTTCAGATCTCAGCTAAATTTTACCACCTAATGGTCAAATACTTACAGGCAAAACTTAATTGCTGCTTCCTCTGGATTTTCCCAGCACAATGCTGATATCTTTAATATGACATCTATTTATCCCTATTACATTTTTTTATGCTCAGAAGGCTGTCTCCCGCAAAGGACAGACTCCTTACTATGTCTTGTTTATCCTTGTAACTCTGTGCCTAGCATAGCATCTGGCATTTAGTAGGTTTTCAATAAATATAGGTTGAGTGAATAAATATGAGGACTATTGTGCTTGTTATGTCAGGTATACAATATTTGTGTTCAAAGGTCTGATGCAATAAGTAAGAGAATAGGATCAGAGCAGACCCAGATTTGAACACAAGAGTGAAGATGCCTTGGTGCAATTCTGAAGACAATCAGGAAATTAAAAATCTCCTTGTCCATTTCCAATTGCCTTATGCAAAGGGGAAACTTGTGCCAAGACACTTTCTGAAACAGGGGCTTTGTCCCTGAGTATTTTGTAACAAAAACCAGTCTGCCTCATCTGTAATGTTCTCCATATGTCCTTCCAGTTTTCCCTAGCTGCAAAGGCCGTGAGCATGCGACTAAATATTGTCTGCAACGATCCTGGCACCTCTGGTATCTCATTAAGCAAAGCTTGGTGCGGCACTTGGGGGAATAACTCGTCAAAGTCAACAAAATGTGCTGAAGGGCAGATCCAGTTTCCTCCAATGTAAGAAACCAGTCCTTTGGGAATCTCAGAGACGAGACTACAGTCACATCTTAGACTGAGTTGCCTTACTCTGAAGCACAAATCTGTATGCTAACACAGAATTCAGCTTGTTAATCATTCCAATCCAGCAAATATTTAATCAGTACTAATATGTGCCAGGCATTGCTTTAGGCACTATAGGTTTAATGACGAATTAGATACACCATCCTAGTAAGGTGAGACCATCAGTTAAACACACTACTGTGGCAGGAACGAGAGGGCAGGGGCTGTGTTGGATTTGTTAACTCTGTATCCCAGTGGTTGAGATAGTTCTTGAGACAGTAAGCATTCTGTAAATATTCGTTGGGCAAATTAAAAACAATTTTGGATGGCCCGTCTGTTGGTTTGAGCCTTTTTATGTGGACCCCAGTAAATGATGTTCTTAAATTGGTCCATTCCTGGGGGTGTGGAACACTTTGATTGGATTGAATTCAGCTGGGGGCCTTAGACTGGACTACATCAGTGAGGGATGATCCAGACTGGGAGCCCTTTATAAACAGGAAAACATGCAGAGAAACACACAGAGAAAGTAAGCCACCACTTTTACCCTGCCATGTGAGAAAGAACTCCAGGGTCTCCTGCAGTCCCAAGAGCCTGAGAGAGAGGCCAGAGGCTGGAATCAGCAGATCACAGAAGCTCCAAAAGAGGCCCCTGAGAGACTCAAAGAGATGAGGCCTAGAGAGAGGTGCCTGATCACTCACAGCTGAGCTCAGGGAGAAACTAAAAGAAAAGACCTATCAAATTTGTAGCACAGGTAATATATCTGAGTTAGACTAATGCTGCTTGTAGAGGTACTCCGTTGCTTTTATCCTCTAGTGAAGCATAGATAAAAAATAGATCCATCTTCTTTAGTATGCCAGAGTATGCCTGCAATTCTATCATTGATTTTGAATAAAAAAGGGGCTATTACTTTGGGTCACTTCATTGCCATGGTTATTAATTAAATTAATATTTACTGAGTGCCTACCATATGTCAGACAGGAGTAGTAGACAATCTGGTAGGAAGAGATAGAAAAAATAAGTTAATAAGCTAATTTTCAATAAGGATAACTTCTATGGGGACAACAACATAAACTAACGTGATTTAAAAAGAAAAAAGTGTGGTACGTGAGTTGGTCTCAATTTAGAGGCAACATTTCAGCTGAGATGTGAATGGTGAGAAATAATCAGCCTATGAAGATGTGGGTAAGAATATTCCAAGTAGAGGAAACAGCAAAGATGAAAATCCTGAGGAAGAAACAAGCCTAGTGTATTCTGCAAACACAAGTAGATCAGTGCGGCTGCTGTGTAGAGAGTAGGGCATCCTGGATGGGTGAGATCATAGGAGGAGGAGAGAACCAGGTTTCGTGGGGCCTTCTGATCCATAGTAAGAACTTAGGACTTTTTTCTGAGAATGTGATCATTTAAATTAACATTAAAAACCAAAATTCTTAAGTGAAAATTGACAGGATTTTCCTAACAGCATATAAGAAATGGGTTCATCAATGCATTTCATCAGAGGAAGCAGTGATCCAATTATGGTGCCCTGGTTGTACTGGGACCCCAGGCATAGAAAGGAAAATCAAGGCAGGCCTAGGGGAGCCTAGAGAAGTAGGATGAGCTAAAATCGAAGATAAGACAAATTTTTCTAGGTTCGGCTTTAATAGCCCCACTAAGTGTGCTCATTTTGAAGTCATGACTTGTGGCACCCAGTATCTGCTTTCCATTCTTTTGGAAATAGTACCCAGAAGATCCTTCTGGGGACAATTCCTCACCCACTCTTAATCCAAGTACTTTGACTAGTGTTGACTCTACCTCATATTTTGGGGGGCTGTGGGGAGATGGCATGTATGATTTTTGCCTGATAAGTAATGACCTTTCATTGCCCTGGCCACAGCATTTGCTTTAGGCTTGGGCAATACCCCAACTTAGACTAATGCGTGCCACTCCAAGATTTCTGTTCTAATATCTGAGAAAGAAAACTCTTTTTCTCCTGGACTCGAACATGAAAAGCTGTAAGTCTGGAATAACCATCCAGATGAGCCACAGTCTTGCTACCACTTGGAGCCTGAAAATAGGCAAAGATGAAGGGGAATAACATTGAGTGAAAGAGAACGACTAGCTCTTAGGAGCACAGTTTGTGCTCTAGATGAAGAAATCTTTAGCTTGTGTTAGGTTCCAGCAGAAGGCAGAATTCACTCCAGATAGCATATATGAAAAGAGGTTAGTGGAATGATTATTTACAGAGGAGTAAGAAAAGTTGAGAAAATAAATAAGGAATGATGGGGCACTTGAAATCTAGGAAAAATGGGAGGGCCAAGGGGAAGGATAGTGTTATTTCTATTTTACTGTAGCCCAGTACAATTTGGAGGAGGAGAGAAGAGCTTTGTGGGGTAATTAGTGTTGGAGAAATGAAGATGAAGCCCTGAAAGATAGAAGGAGTTTAAAAAAAAAAAGTTCCTATCTTTTTCTCAGCCAGGCTTGTAATCTCTGGTGATACCTTCCATTGTCTGTCACCCAACTGGAAGAGACCTGGCAAGATCTGTGGAGTTACTCATAGAAATCCACCTCCAGCATCGTGGAGCAGGCTGAAGAAAGGTGGAAAATGCATGGGGAATTGAACAAAAAGAAAATAATTTGGACCAAGTTAAATCGAGTCTCATAACTTTCCATATATATGAAGTAAAACATTCCCGCATCTGTCTCCCCTTTTTAATTGGAAGTGAGTGTTCTGTCTCTTGCAATTAGCAAGGTTCTAAATGGCAAATCCTTGGATCTTGAAAATTAAACTGGCCTCACCTACACAGAAATCTTTTACTAGTGTATCCTGCTCTGCAGAGGGTCAGAGTGATCTTGAAATATCCAATAATAATATTAGTAAATGAATATATGTACATCTTGTTTCAGCTTTTCTGCAGGGACCAGCTGGGAAAGAGATCATGAGTCAATGATTCTTCCATATCTATTAGGTCAAAATATTAATAGAATTAATAGAATGAGTGGAGTAGTCGGAACATTTTTGTCTCTAGTTTAATGTGGTTGGGTAAATATTCATATGATGGCAGTTTCTTTACACAGAGCTCAGTGGGAACACTCCTCCAGATTAAATGAGTCCAGTGGGGCATTTAAAGTTGGAAAAAGAGGGATGGGTGTGTTTCTGTAAGACATAGATGAATGACTGCATAAGCCTTAGGTCTCGAGATTCAAGAACATATTTCCTATGCTTATACTAGCTGGAATTCTACATAATAACATAGAGGTAATTAAAAGTAGCAAATTAATTCTACACTTTGTCGTTTGGAAATCCACCCCTTTCATTTTACAGATGAGGAAAGTATGAGCCAGAGTTGCAAAGGGACTTATTCAAGATCACATAGCCAGTTAGTGGCAAAGCTAGGATTAGAGCTTGAATTTCTTAAATCTTGGTCTTCTGCATTTCATTCTGCAATGTAATATAGTTCAGAGGACAAAAAGAAGATATGGGTTTGGATTTTAGTTTCATAGCTTTGTACCTGAATTCATAAGCAAGGTCCTTACCTTCTCTGTAATGAAATATATCTAGTATAATATCTAGTTGGTTTTCAATCATTAGTATGTCTCCGGAATATAAGCCATAATTCTATTAACAGATATACACTTTTCTTTTCATGCACTTGGTATAATCTTGCCCAGTCGAGTTTTTCCTTTTTGTAATCAGAGAATGATTCTCATAAATAAGGTCACTACCAAAAAATCAAAGCTTTAGAACGTGGACGTCACTCTGCCATTCAAATTACCGTCATCGTTAATTCGGCATTTCCCTGCTGTCTGAAAGTGTCAGTGAAAAAAGTTATCATGGCAGTGACCACATTTGCTTATCAATGAACTTTTGTGGTTCAGGTAACTAGACTCTGAGTTTTATGAAAAAACACTTAAAACTTCTTTATCTGGAGTTAATAAGCAGGCTTTGATTTTCCTTTTGGTAATTAACCACAAACTGTCTTGGGTAATCCAACAAAAAAAAGCTGACAATGTCTAGGGTGGCCTCTTACTTTTAAGAACTGCTGCAGAATGGCCTGTTCAGCCTTTTTTCCTGTTTTACCCCAAAGTGGCAATAAGGACAAGGCTGCATTTGCCATTTTTAGCGGTTTGGTCTCCCCTGATCTGACAGCAATATTGGGCCATCAGGTCAGGGTTGGTTGACTCTGTAATGAGACTTTAGGGACAGTTTTCTCTATTAATCTCTTAGTCCACTTGAGCAGCAGAAACTGTGGTTTTTAAATGTTGCCATTCTGCTACTCCCTGAAAGACTTGCTGATTGTGTGAAATGTCAATGTCACTGTTATTTCTCTAAACTTGAGTTATTTTAGTCTTGTTCCTCAAGCCCTAAATGAAGTTCTCAAACCATAAATAAATGTAGTAATTGGCCCAAGCCACAGTGACACTGGCAAGTCTTTGATATAGCACCGAACAGTCAGATGCTCCTCTTACAATCAAAACATTTCAAAGTTGAAGGAAGGCCTTAGAGGTCATTCGCTCCTACTCTTTATTCTACCCTCTAGTTATATTGCAACTCAGGTATCAAAGGTGACTTGGTCCTTTGATATTAAAAAAAAAAAGGGTTTGAACTGCCTTATCCCTTATCCTGTAGAAATGCAGCTCTCTCCAAAAGAGTTTTGCAGATTCCTCCAGGCTTATATTCACTTGTCACCCCTCTTTTCAGTGAATACCTATCTTAATGCCATTGCTTTTTCCTCTTCTCTCAGGCATGCACCAATCTGACATGGTATTCGGCTCTTTCCTTTTTGATTGTCTCCAAATACTGCTTATATGGGATATTTGTGAATATATGAAACTTTACTCAAGACCCCATGAGAGTTGCGTAACAACGGAGCAGACACTTTAAAATCCAAAGTAAGATAGCCCGTCATTAGAAATTCCTTCTTGGACTCACTTCTACTCAAAGCTCTTCTTCAGGCCTTCATTCGTTTTTATAACTTCTCAACTATACTTTGCATTTGGCTCTACTACATCATAAAATTTCACCACTTCTTTCCAAGTAACTAAATCTTTTCTAATCCCATCCTATAAAGGCTATCCACAAAGGGTCTCATCTGAATGATTAAACACATCCATTAAAGCAAATTCCTAAATATACACCATTCCTGAAAAAACATTCTGCTACTTCCTTTGCTCTCTTTCCTCTTCCCCTCCCTCTTTTTCTTTCTTCTTTTCAAGAATACAAAAATTTTAAAACTAGAAAGTACAATACAAAAAATTTATATTCCCTTCTTCTTTAGGTTTTAATCAGATGAAAAAACTAAATTTTAAGTTTAAAGACACTGCACAGGGGGAGGCGGATGTGGCTCAAGCAATTGGGCTCCCGCATACCATATAGGAGGTCCAGGGTTTGAGTCCCGGGGCCTCTTGGTGAAGGCGAGCTGGCCCACGTGGCAATCTGGCCTGCACGGAGTGCTGGCCCATGTGGAGAGACAATAAGAGATGCAGCAGACCAGGTAGCTGAGGTGGCACTAGAGATTGAGCACCTCTCTCCCATTCTGGAAGGCCCCAGGATCGGTTCCTGGTGCCACCTAAAGAGAAGACAAGCAGACACAGAAGAACACACAGTGAATGGACACAGAGAGCAGATAGTGAGCACAAAAAAAATGGGGGTGGGAGGGAATAAATAAATAAATCTTTAAAAAAAAATAAAGACACTACACAGGAACAAAAATGTTAATATGTTGGAACCAAAATTCTTTTCATAACCATTTTCTGAGTTCCAGTATTAACCTGCTAACTCAAGAAGTGTTTCTATAGTGCTTTCTGCTTCTGGGCTGCCTGTATTGTTCCA
This sequence comes from Cabassous unicinctus, assembly GCA_029593785.1. NCBI lineage: Eukaryota > Metazoa > Chordata > Mammalia > Cingulata > Chlamyphoridae > Cabassous > Cabassous unicinctus. The sequence goes on from JAQZBX010003090.1 coordinate 43,849, forward strand.
TTAACTTCTTTGTCTATCCTTGCATGAACACCACACTGTCTTAAATACTTTAGCTTTGTAATGATTCTTGATATTTAGTACTTTAAGTTGTTTAGCTTTGTTTTTTTCTATGATCATTTTGGCTATTATAGGTCATTTGCATTGCTATTTAATTTTTTTAAAAAGCTTGTAATTTTATGCTAAAGGTCATGCTAGAATTTTTTTTTTTTGAGATTGCATTATATTTATAGATAAAATTAGGGAGATTGATGTCATCACAATATTGAGTCTTCCACTTCATGAAAATGATATATTCCTCCATTTATATATGTCTTCTGTAATTTCTTTCAACAATGCTTGTAGTTTTCTCTTCTTTCATTAGGTTTACCCAGAGGTTGTTTTTTCTTTAATTTTATCCTTTTGGTATTATTATAAATAGTGCCTGTAACATTAGTTTACAGTTTTCTGATACTAATATCTAGAAATAGAATTGATTTCTATATATTGACATTTTATTCAATAACCTTGATAAATTCCATTATTTCCAACAGTTTGGAAATGCATATTTTATGTGCATAATCATATATCTGTAAATAATGGAAGTTTCACTTCTTCCTTTTTGATCTTTATGACAGTTTTTCATTTTCTTGCCTTATTGCATTTGTCTTAGTTCATTGACTTCTGACTGCATTACTTCAAGTAATATGCTTAATAGAAGTGGAAGGAGTGGACATTCTTGCCTTGTTTCCAGTCTCAGAAAGTTCCAGTCTCAGAAAGAACAGTTTCAATGTTTTATCTATGATGTTTCTGATAGATTGTTTTGTTTGTGTGTTTGCTTATGTGTATGTAAGTATATCTTTTATAGATATCACTTATCAGGCTAAGGGATTTCTTATTACTGTGAGTAATTTTTTATTGATGTTTAGTGAAGATATATTGAAATTTATCAAATGCTTTATGTTTATTGTGACAATCATGATTTTTTTCTTTTTATTCTGTTAGTGTAACACATTTCATTGAAGAGTTTTTAGATATAATTCCTATTTTGTGACCCTAGAATAAACCTTATTTGTCCAGATGAAATGTCATTTTTATATAAGACTGAATTATAATAGCTTATATCATGTTTAGAGATTTTGTGTCTTTGTTCATGGGAGGTATTGAGATATTGGCCTATAATTATCCTTTCTTGTAATTCCCTTTGTCAGGTTTAAAATTCCAAGTTGTGCTAGCAAATAAAATGAGTTTTGAAGTATCTCTTCTTTTTCTATTCTCTGGAAAATCTTGTGAAAGGGTGTATTATTTATTTCTTACATATTTGAAAGATTTCACCAGTGAAACCATCTGCTCTGGGAACCTTCTTAATGGGAAGATTTTAAATTACTTAATTTATTAGTAAGTAGGGAGTTATTCAAATTATCTCTTTTTTATCATCAATTTGACAAATAGTGTTTTTTAAGAAATTTGTTCATTGTATTTAAAATGTCAAACATATCTACTTAAAGTTATTAATAAAATACCTTTATTATCTTTTTGAGATGTGTAGAATATGAAATGTCAACATTTTCACTCCTGATATTATCTATCTATCTTTTCTCTATTTTTTTTCCCTAATTAGGTCTAGCTAGGTATTTATGACTGTAATTAATGTTTAAAAGAATGACTTTTGACTTTGCTGATTTTTCCCCTATGGAATATCAGGTCTTTATTTCTTGATTACATTCTTTCTTTTATTTTCTTTGGATTTAATTAAATATTTTTTGCTCTCCTTGAAAAGCAAGATTAGATCATTATTTTCAAACTTCATTTTTTAAAACATATTCATTTCCTTCTGCATGTTTTAATAGCTATATCCCATACATTTTGTTATGCCATAATATTATTACCATTTTCACTTTGATATTTTTCTTTGACCCATGGGATATTTAAGAATTACCTTTTTAATGCCCAAACATTCAAGGATTTTCTGGTTATCTTGCCATTTTTTAGTTCCATTGAAATTGCACTGTTATCACAGAAGATATTCTATATACTCTCAGTTGTTGACAATTATTGCTACTTGCTTTATGGTCCAACATATGGTATTTGTAAGTGTTTCTAATGAACTTGTGAAAAATGTTATTGTGAAGTTTTACAGATCTTCAATTCTTTACTGATTTTTAACCACTTTTTCTTTCTCTCACAAAGGTATTTTAAAATCTCCAAATATGATTGTGGATTATTCTACTTTCACTTGTGGCTCTGTGAGTTGTACATCATATGATTTAAAGCTATATTATAAAATGCAATACATTTATGATTGCTATTTGTCTCTGTTTAATTGACATAGTTATTATGGAATGTGTTTATCACCATTAATATATCTTGACTTAAAATAATCTTTGCCACATATTAATATAGTTCTTTCAAATTTTCATACCTTTTTTAGTGAATATATATTTAAATTTTTGCTCATTTTAAAAATTACCTTGTTTTCTTATCATTGAGTTGTAAGAGTTATCAATATGTTCTAGATACAAATCCTTTGTTGGATATGTTTCAAATATGTTTTCTCCTAGTTGTTTGTGGCAATTACTCTTGAAGAACAAGATTTAAATTGTGTTGAAGCTTAATCTACTGATTTTAATTTTATACTTTGTTTTTTGTTGTCATGTTAAAGAAATCATTGGCAAACGTAAGTTCACTAATATTTTTTCTATACTTTCTAATAAAAGTTTTATAGTTGAAGCTTTTACATGTAAGACTGTTTTCCATTTTGTGTTAATTTTTACATATGATGTGAGAAAAGGGTCAAAGTTCTTATTTTTTGCATTTGTCTATCCATTATTTTCAGCATCATTTTTCAAAAAGATTCTCTCGTTAGTGAATTGCCTTAGATAATTTGTTGAATCAACTGACCATATATATAGGTGTATTTCTGGAATCACCCTCCAGTTACATTTTATCTATAAATCTATCTCTGTGCCAATGACTCACTGTCTTGATTAGTGTAGCTTTATAATAAGCCTTAAAATGAGGTGGTGTAAATATTCCAAACTTGTTCTTCTCTTTCAAGGTTGGTTTTTGACTATTCTATTTCCTTTGAATTGTCATATAAATATTTTAATCAGCTTATTAATTTCTACCAAAAAAAAGCCTGTTGATATATGAAAAACCTACAGGTAGCATATTACTCAATGGTGAGAGACTGAAAGCTTTCCTGCTGAGATCAAGACTAAACACGGATGCCAACTTTCACCATTATTATTCAATACTGTGATAGAAATTCTAGCTAGAGCAATTAAGCTAGATAAAGAAATAAAAAGCACCCAAATAGGAAAGGAAGAAGTAAATTTTTCACTATTTGTTGATGATATGATCTTATATTTAAAAAAACCCTTAAATCCACAACAAAACTACTAGAATTAATAGAAAAATTAATAGAAATCAATAGCATTTCTATGCACTACTGATGTGCAATCTGAGGAGGAAATTTTAAAAATCCATTTATAACAGTGACTAAAAACAATCAAATATTTAGGAATAAACTTAATGAAGGACATAAAGGACCTGTATTCAGAAAACTACAAAACATTGCTAAAAGAAACTGAAGAAGACTTAATAAAATGGAGGACATTTCATATTCATGGATTGGAAGACTAAATATCGTTAAGGTGTCAATTCTACCCAAAGTGATTTACAGAGTCAAAGCAAGTTCAATAAAAATCCCAACAGCCTTTTTTGTAGAAATGGAAAAGCCAATAAACAAATTTATTTGAAAGAGTAAGGGGTCCCAAATAGCCAAAAATATCTTTAAAAAGAATGAAGTTGGAGGACTCTCACTTCTGGGCTTTAAAGCTTAGTACTTAGCTATGGTGGTAAAAACAGCATGGTACTGGCATAAAGACAGACAAATTGACCAATGGAATTGAATTGAGAACTCAGTAATAGACCCTCACATCTACAGTCAAGTGATTTTTTAAAAAAAGATTTATTTATTTACTTACTTTTTATCCATCCCTCCCATTTCTGCTGTTTGTTTGTGTGTGTGTGTGTGTGTGTGTGTGTGTGTGACCATTTGCTGGGCAATTCTGTGTCCGTTTCATGCTCTGTCTTCTCATCCTTCTCCTCCTGTCCACTAGGATTCGATCCTGGGAATCACTGATGTGGGAGAGAGGCGTTCTGCCACCTGTGCCACCTTAGTTCCTGGTTTTTCAACGTGTCTCATCTTGGCTCTCCCTTGTGTCACTCTCCTGTTATGTCATCATCTTGCTGCATGCGGCACACCCACGCACGAGGCCTGGCAGTGCACCTGCTCGGGGGTCCTGGCTGCCCGTGATCCTTCTATATTTTTTCTTTATTTTACCAGGAGGTCCACGGGGATAGAATCCAGGTCTTTCCATATGGGAGATGGATGCCCAACCATTTAAGCCACATCCACCCCCCAGTCAAGTGATTTTTGACAAGGCTGTTAAACCCACCCAGCTGGGCCAGAACAGCCTATTCAACAAATAGTGCTAGGAGAACTGGATAGCCATATACAAAAGAAAAAAAGAGGACCCTTATCTCATACCTTATTAAAAAATTAAGTCAAAATGGATCAAGGACCTAAATATAAAAGCAACAACCATAAAACTACTAGAAGAAAATGTTGGAAAACATCTTCATGATCATGTGGTAGGCAGTAACTTCTTAAACCTCACAAACAAGCAACGAAAGAAAAAATAAATGGGATCTCTTCAAAATTAAATACTTTTCACCTCAAAGGACTTCGTCAAAAGGGTAAAAGGCAGCCTACTCAATGGGAGAAAATATTTGGCAATCACATATCCAATAAGGGTTTAATATCCATGATATATAAAGAGATCATACAACTCAACAATAAAAAGAAAAACTACCTGATTAAAAAAATGGGCAAAAGACTTGAAAAGATAATTTTCCAAAAAATAAATACAAACCATAAAGAAACACATGAAAAAAAAAGTTCAACATCACTAGCAATTAGGGAAATGCAAATCAAAACTACAATAGATATCATTTCACACCTGGTCAATATTAAAACGTCAGAAAACTGTAAATGTTTGAGAGGATGTGGAGAGATAGGAATGCTTTTTCACTGTTGGTGGGAATGTACAGCCACTGTGGAGGACTGTTTCATACTTCTTCTGGAAGTTGAATATAGACTTGCAAGATGACCCAGCAAGACCATTGCTAGGTATATACACAGAAGAACTGAGAGCAGTGATGCGTATAGACATCTGCACACTGATATTCATGGTGGTGTTATTCACGGTAGCCAAAAGTTGCAAACAACCCAGGTGTCCATCAACCGATGAATGGATAAACAAATTGTAGTTTAGACACTTGATGGAATATTATGCAGCAGTAAGAAGAAATGAACTCATGAAACATATGGCAATAGGGATGAGCCTGGAGGACAGCATGCTGAGAGAAGCAAACCAGACACAAAAGGACAAATACTGTATTATCGAGCTATTATGAATTAAATATATTATGTAAAGTCATGGAATTAATAATTAGAATATAGGTCACCAGAAAATAAAATGAGGGTAGAGAATGTAAAGCTGATGGTTAATCTGTGCAGAACTGGTTAAATGTTGTTTATAAATCTTTGGAAATGAGTGGAAAGGGTGAGAGCATATTATGGTGTTTGTGACTAGCAGAGTTATTATATGGGTATGACAGTGGTTGAAAGGGAAAGCCTAAGGACATTTATATTACTAGAAGGAAAGCTAAAAAATGTAACAAGGGACTGTATACCATAGTGAAACCTCATGTAAAATATGAATATGGGTGATATTGCATTTATAAAACAGTTTTTACAAAATTTATTAAAAGTGTATGGTCTAAAATGTAAACTATAGTGTAAACCATTGACCATGGTTAGTAGCTATGTTTCACTATTTGTATATCAGTTGTAACAAAGGTACCATCCACATATAAAAAGGTATTGATACAGGAAGGGGGAAATGGGGGAGGATGTTGGGTATATGGGAGTCCCTGTATTCTGTATGTGACTTTACTGTGACCTAAAATTTCTTTGAAAACAAAATGAAAAAAAGTAAGATTCTGGGGAATAAATGGAAGAAAATCTCACTGTACATACAGGACACCAGATATTACAGTGATGAAAGGCAAACTGTCAAAAAAAATTTTAAAAATATTTTTCATTATAAATCCTAATTTTTAATACTATTTTATTTTTAGTCTTTAAAAAATTCTATGTATTTTATTTCTTAAATTTAAACCTATCATTATTATTTCAATTTCTTATTAATTGTATTTGGCTATTTTATTGATTTCATTTTTGAAGAAGCTGTGGATCACAGAAGACTTACAACTGGGACAGGAGAGGATCACTGGTGTGTGGTGTCAGTGATGGGGGATACATGGTAGGAAGTTCATCTGGGCATACATATAAAGGATATAAATATGTTCAAATGTTCACAGAGCATTGTCACAGTGGGTGGAGACTCACACAATAACCAAGATAATATTGAATTCCCATCCTGGAGAGCTCTGCCACATTCTCTAATTGGAGCAGCAACAGTCCCCCAAGTGCAGGGGCAATGACTGGGGAAGAAGGATGGTCCATTGATGGGCCCTTGATATTGACGACTATGCTTATGAGCCTTTGCTCTTGAAATTGAAACTTAGCCTCGTGTTGTGGGATGCCTAAGAGTTTCCTCTTGAGAGCCTCCTTATTGCTCAAATATGGCCTCTTTCTAAGCCAAACTCAGCATATAAATGTATTACCTTCCCCCCAGCGTGAGACATGACTACCCAGGATGAGCCCCCCTGGCACCAACGGATTAATGCCAAGCACCAACTAACAATGCAACTGGAAAAAGACCTTGAATAAAATGGGGAAAAGGTAAAGACAAATGAGTTTATATGGCTAAGAGACTTCAAAGTGAGTCGGAGGGTCATCCCAGAGGTAACGCTTATGCACATCTCAGCAGGATCGCATAGACTGCTAGAATGGATACTACCCAAAATAGTGGGGCTCCTGAGGCAGGTCCTATGGTCAGGGCAGATAGCTCTGGAGTCTTGTGCCTTGCCAGTAGGCCCTACTTTGTAGTTTGTGCTCCTGAGAGTGACAGAGTTGGACTCAGTTATGGCTTCCATACACATGGCTCATCTGTCCCTTCTGTTTTAACCTATACTTGGTGCTGGAGTTTGTAGGTGTATGTCCAAGAGACTGGAATCTTTGGGCTGTCCATGTGCCAGCTGGGCCCAGAGCCTCAGCAGAGTTGCAACACCTACTCTCCAGTTCATTGGACTCACCCAGGACAACTAACAAGGAGGTGAGGATTGACAACCACCACACTAAGGAAATGAGAGAGCTTACAACTTCAAGAAAGAGAGTCCCATCCATCAGCTGTAAGGGATCGAAACCCCCTCTCAGTTAGAGGTGGAGTGGACATCACCATCCCAGAATCCTCAGGATTGGGGAATGAACTATGGACTAGAGTGGACTTACTGGTATTCTACTGTGGACATATTATGATTCTAGCAGTGGAAGAAATTACAACATTGATGTGGAGGCAGTGGCCACTGGAGGTTCTGGGGACAGGGAAAGGGAAAAACAGTTGTGACATGGGAGCTTTTTTGGGACTTGGGAATTGTCCTGAATGACATTGCAGCCACAGATATAGGCCATTTTATATCATCCCATAACATGCAGAACTGTGTGGGAAAGAGTGTGGACTGCAGTGTGAACTGTGTTCCATGCTCAGTGGCAATGCCCCAGGATGTGTTTATCAATTGCAATGAATGTGCCACACTGATGCAGGACGTTTTTTTATGTGGGAGGCTGTGGGAGATGTGGGGAGTGGGGCATATGGGAATCCCTATATTTTTTGTGTAATATTTATGTAATCTAAGTATCTTTTTAAAAATTTAAAAAAATGAATTTTGCATTTTGGAAAATTCTTTTTCTACTTCCATTGATATGATCATTTTTTTTTTTGTTTGCTTGTTAATATGGTGTATTATATTAACTTATTTTCAAATGTTAGACCAACTTTGTGTTTCTGGATTGTCAGATTTGGTCATGATGAATTATTATTTTTATATATTTGTATATACTATACATTATTTTTATATGTTTTAGATTGATTTGCTGATTTTTGTTAATGTTTGCATCCATGTTTCAGAGGCATACTGGTCAATAGATCTAGTTTATTATAATGTTTTTGTTGTGTTTTAATACCAGCATAATGCCTGCCTGAAAGAATGATTTAGCACTCTTCCTTCCTCTTCAATTTTCTGGAGGAATTTGTGTACAATTGTTATTATTTCTCTGATAAATGTTTGATAGAATTACACAGTGACGCCATCTGGGCCAATAGTTTTCTTTGTGAGAAGATTTTTAACTAGAAATTCCATTGTGTTTTCTATTCCTTTGTATTCAGTTCTCAGTTCTTTCTAATTCTCCTTTGATTTTCACTTTGACCCATAGGTTATTCATAAGTGTGTAATTTAGTTTCCAAATATTTGCGGATTTAACAGACATCTTTCTGTAATGGATTTCTAATTTAATTCCATTTTGAGAAGAACATATACTGAATATGATAATCTTTTTAAATTTTATTGCCACTTGTTATATGACCTGAGATGGTAAATGTTCTGAGATACAAAGAATGTGCAATCTATTACAGTTGTGTGAAGTGTTCTACATGTTTCAATTATGGGATGTTGGTTTACAGTGTTGTTTAAGTCAGCTATAATCTTACTGATTTTCTGTCTATTTGTTCTATTCCTGAGAGAAAAGCATTGACATCATTGGGTATCATTTTGAATGTTTCTCTTTCTGCTAGCATTTCTATGAGGATTTGCTTAATGTATTTGGAAGTCTGTGATTAGGTACATAAATATATAGAATTGTTTGCTCCTTTTGATGAATAAACTAATTTATTATTAAATGACTGTTTTCCCCTCCTCTGGTAATATTCTTTTCTCCAAAATCTACTTTAATATAAATAGCACCAGTCTCAATTTTTCTTTCTTTGTGATAACATGATATATCTTGTACTACCCTTCCACTTTGGTGGTGGTTGTTGCTGTTTGGTTATTTTGTGTGTTGTTGCTTTACCCTTTACTTTTAACATATGTATATATTTGTATTTCTGCTGAGTTTACACAGGCTGAATAGAGCTGAATACTACATTTTTATCTAATCTGACAATGACTGCCTTTTAATTAGAATATGTAGATCCTTTACATTTAATGTGATTGCTTATGTGGATGAATTTAAACTTATTATCTATTTGTTGGATTAACGAGGATTTTTATTCTATTTTATCTCCTTTGTTTGAATCATAGCCATAACATTTTGTTTTGTTTATAAGTAGTTGCTTTATTGTATATAGCATATACTTTTTACATATCACAGTATGCCTTGTAGTAATATGATATCACTTTATGTAAAGTATAAGGACTATTCAACAAAGTACTGCCACTTCCTTCTTCCTGAACTTTGAGTGAATTCTGTTGCACATTTTACCTTTGCATATATTATAAATCCCACAATTCTTTGCAAATATTTTTGTTTTATGCAATTTTCAAAGAGATTTAAAAATAAGACCAAAGAGAAACAGGCTCACACAAATTTGCCCAGCTGAATTTTGACAAAAATAAAACACCAATTCAATGAAGGTGGTATAGCTTTTTCAACAAAGGGTGCTGGAGCAATTGGACATCCATGTGCAAAAAAATAAATAAAAATAAAAATAAAACAAAAGAAAATTTTGTATAGAAAAACAATGCAGACAAAAAGAAACCTGACCTACACCTCATACCTTATACAAATACTAAATAAGAAAGGATCGTGGAATTAAATGCAATATAAAACTATAAACTTTGGAAAATAGGGGGAAATCTTTGGCAAATAGGATTGGGTAAAGATTTCTTAAATTTGACAACCAAAGCCTGACCATAAAATGAAAAATAGATATATTAGACTTTCTTAAAATTAAAAACTTTTTTCTTTGTGAATAACCCTGTTAATAAATTGAATATACAAATTATAAACTGGGAGAAAATATTTGAAAATCACATATCTGATAGTGTTTGTATATAGAATATATAATGAAATCTAACAAACCAATTAGAAAATGAGCAATATATATGGACAGACATTTACTGAAGAGGACGTACAGATGGTAAATAAGCACATGAAAAGATGTTGAACATCATTATCCATTAAGAAAATGCAAATTGAAACCACAATGAGGTATCATGACACACCTATCAGAATGGCCAAAATAAAAAATAGTGATAACACCACTATACGATCATTCATACATTGCTGGAGGGGGTGGAAACTGGTACAGTCCCTCTGGAAAATAGTTTGGGAGTTTTTAAAAACTGCAAATGGACTTAACATATAATCTAGCAATTGCACTCTTGGGTATATATCCCAGAGAAATGAAAACATTTGTTCATGCATAAACATATACACTAATCTTCAAAGCAGTTTTATTTGTAATAGCCAAACCTGGAAACTAGTCAAATGTCCTTAAGTTGGTGATTTGTTAAACAAATGGTTGTACATCCATACATGGCATACGATTTAGTAATTAAAGGGATTGAACTATTGGTATATACAAAAACTTGGATGAACCTCATGGGAATTATGTAGAAAGAAAAAAGCCAATTTTAAAAATTATATGTACAATTCCATTCATATCACATGTTTGGAATAACAATGCTATAGAGACAGAGATCAGATCAGTGGTTCCCCAGGTAAAGATTGGGGGATGGGTTGGATGTGACCACAAAGGGGTAGCGAGCCTTGTGTTAGTGATACAGTTCTGTCTCTTGATTGTGGTCATAGTCACATGAAGCCACGCATGTGGTAAAATTTCAAAGAAATATATACACATACACAAATGAGTGCAGGAATATCTGATAAAATCTGAATTAGCCCATGGACTTAATCAATGTCAATTTCCTGGTTTTGACATTTTATTGTAGTTATTGAAGATGTTAAAATCGGGGAGGACAGATAAAGGATATGTGGGACCTTCCTATACATTTCTTGGCAACTTGTTGTGAAACTATAATTATTTCAAAATGAAAACTTTTTAAAAATAAGAAAAAAGTTATCTTATGTATTCACTTAATGGTGAATACAAAACTTTTCCAGTGCTCTTCATTCTTTTGTTTAGATGTGAATTTCCACCTAGTTTCATATACGTTATGTCTGAAAAAGTTTAACTCTTCTTATAGTACCTGTTTATGAGTGTGGGATGTTTTCCACCTGTATGCGTGAAAAGAGTTTTTTGTTTGAAAGATATTTTCACTGGTTATAGAATTTTAGATTGATAGATTTTTATTCTTTCTGGATTTTAAAAGTGTTGCTCCACTATATTCTGGTTTCCATTGTTTCCACAAAGAAGTGTTCAATAATTCTTACCTCTGTTTTTCTGTAAATAATGTGTTTCTTTCTTCTGGTTGCTTTTGAAGATCATCTCTTTATCACTGATTTTGAGCAATTTGATGATGTGCTTTGATTTGGTTTTGCTTATCTTACTTTTGCTTGATGTTCATTGAGATTCTTGGCTTATATTTTTCATCAATTTTTTAACAATTTACCATAATTTAATCTAATGTTTTTTCTGTCCCCTCTCTCTCCTCTTTTCTAGAGACTCCAATTACATGCAGTTTAAGCTGCTTGAATTTGTCCCACAGCTCACTGACACTAAGTACTTTCTTTTCCGTTTTAGTTCTCTATGCTGCTAACAACAGTAAACACTTTGTCAAGTAAAAAAAAAAAACATTTACTACAAGGAAATAGGTGCTTACAAAATGATTGTAAGTACTAGAAGAATGGGGCTCTCAACTGATTCTCCAGGAATGTCTCCTACAACCAGAGGCCAAGTAATATATCATCTTAGCTACTTTCAGGGATCTAGAAACTGTCACTGTAATTCTTGACTCCTTCACTCCAGGGTCAAGCCACGACTCCTGACTCCTTTGAGCCAAGTGTGGATCCACTTTACCTTACCACCCAACCACCATGATGACCATGATGCTAGGTGTCAGACAGTGGAGACTCTGCTAACTCTTCTGAAAAGCAAATCTATGAGAAAAAGAAACATAACATAACAAAACATAACGACATAACAACAAATGCAATGTCTCCATAACCATATTTTCCAGAAGAAACAGAAGAAAAGATTGAGCCTGGACCTCATTTATACCTTTCATATATTATGTATGCACTTCTGATTGGTCAGACCTGAGTCGCATCTGAAACACTTGCCCTTATAGAATCTGGGAAATGTAGTTCTTATCTTTTCCTTGTTTGCCATACAGGGAAACACATGAGACATAAGGTGATCTTGCAGGCTTTCCATAGTTAGGATGTTCTTACTCTTGACAGGTATTTCTAAGACATATGGAATTCTAGGTTGATAGTTATGCTTTTCAATTCTTTGAAGATATTATTTCACTCTAGTTCTGGTTTCTAAAATTGATGTAAATAGTCAGTCTTCAGTCTGATATCTAATTCTTGTAAATGATCTCTTTTCTCTGATTACGTTTAAGATTTTGCAAGATGTTAATGGAGTTTCACTTTTCTGAGTTTGGGAGCTTTATTTTTATTTTTCCTGCTTTGGATTTGTAGACATTTTAACTGATCATTAGTATCTTTCAGAAGTACTGGGTAATTCTCAGAGAGTATCTTCAACTATAGTCACTCTATATTCTTTCCTCTTAGAACTCCAACTAGACATACATTAGACCTTCACATTTTCTTTTCCATATCTCACAACCACAGTTTCAGATTTCCACTGTTTGTCCCTTAGTGATGAACTATTTATAACATCTTTATATATTTACTACAGTTGACTATTTTTCTCTTTTGTTGTGTCTAATCTACATTAGATTAATCTACATTAATCTACTGGCCACTTAGCTTTTAATTTCAATTTTTCTATTTTTCACTTATAGAAGCTTATTCAACTTTTTAAAAAATCTTTGTAGTTGGTCAATTTTAGTAGTCTTTTGTTTCTTATTCAGGATCTTGTTCCTTCCTTTCATTCCCTTAAACATAATAAGTCTTTTAGTTTCATTTTATGTATCTGACAATTCTATTATCTGAGATGTGTGCATATGATCTTTTATTTGTTAAGTTGTTTCTGATTACTCCCTTATGAATTCTGTGAATGTTTACTATAAGCTCTTGCCTTTTATGAGTTAGTTGTTAGGACTCTTGCAGGTCTGGGCTGAAGGTGTGTTCCTCCAGAGAACACTCATGTTGCCAGTTGCCTGGAGACCTTGCCAAACTGGGACCAGTCAAATTAAGTATTAGATGTGCCTTATTTTTTATTTACAAAAGTCTCATTAATTTCAGCTTGGATCACAGGCTTTCTTGCAGATATTAAATCTCAAGTAAGACTTCATTTGTTTTATTTTCCCTCTCTATCCAGAGCTTAACCTAAATCTATCAGTTTTTTATTCTCATCCCTCTTTAGAAAGATTGTTTTTTACTCGTTAAACCTTTATGTGTGCTTGTAGAATTCAATGCATTCCACATTTATGCAGGTGCTATCTATCCAAATCTCTATCTTTCATATATTTACTATTTTATCTCTTGACCACTGTGTATAACCCTTTAAACCAGAGCACCCAGGTACCCATAAATAGAAAATATCATTAAAAACCTTAATTTTAGCACCTGCTGACACCTATGGATACAAGTTCATGCTTTTTAGCCTTTGCAATTTTTATTATTTTGGCAAAGATTTTGCTTATTATTTATATGCCATTTTAGGTATTTTGTAACAACAGAGTCTCAGGAAACATGAAATAAAATAAAGTCACAATATTTATTATAAATTCTTAGGTATGATCATATTTCAAGGACCATTTCTAAATTCCCCTCTTAGAGAGGCCTTCACATCAAATCCTCTTCTCTTTCAATTTTATAGATATTTTATGTATTGAAATAATTATTAAGTATAAGATTATTAAAAAGAAGCAACTATCTAGTTTCCAGGGAGATAAATAATTGTAATAATCCACTGAACTTCGGGAAATACTGTTTAAAGTGATATTGTTGTATACAAATATATGTCAATTAGTAACAAAGATAAATAAAATTTACACTTCAAATGAATTAAGTCATTTCCTTGTGAAATTACATCTGGGTTTATTCAAAATGACACCATTCAACACTTTTTTATTGAGCCCCTGTAATGTTTCTTTATGCATTCAATGATATAGATTTACAAAAGGACAACTGAAAATGGGGAAAAGTAGTTTAAGGCTCTCATAAATGAACAGTGATGATTAACTATTTTGGAAGGATATCTAATGTATTGTTCTGATAGCTTCCTTAATTAGAGCTTGGCGTACACTAAATACATTATTCAATATTTACATGTATGTTATGTTTCAATATACTTTTAATTACACTATCTTGTCTCTTTCTCACAATATCTCTATAAAATTTAGTATAATAATATTATTGTTATTATTATATTCCATTTTCTGGATAAGTAAACCAACATTTGCAAAGGCACATAACATATATAAGGTATCAGAATGTAGATAGACTGGAAGCTGAGTCATTAATTTTAATTGTTTACAAAATAAGATAGTATTCACTTGAAACTCCATAGGGAATAAGTTGAACCTTTGTGAGCATCTTAAACCACTCTTGCCTTTCAAAGCATAACATGATTTCACAAGAGAAGTCCTGTGCTCTCTGTTATCTCTGTTTAGCAGTTTCAGGGTTTAGTAGGGGAAGGTTAAGTGTGCCAAATGGAACTTGCTAGGGTAAAGACACAGTATCTGATTTGCAGAGCATGTCATAATTCAGAAAAATACAAATACTTATGAAAATAGGCAGAAGAGACCTCCACAGTGGGAATGCTGGTGTCAGTGCTTCTGTCTAGCAAGATGATGCAGGATCAGGGTATTTAATTTGTGATTTTGAATGGTGTGCATTTCTATTTCAAGGTACATACACCTTAATCATGGATTTATCTAAATCCTCCATGTAGAGGTAGAAAACTTTATAGTATCATGGGATACATCCCAGAGTATTTTTATAGGGCATCTGTGTCCACGGAGGATTTGGGGAAGATTTTATCAGTGGTTTGAGTGCCAGTGATATGAGTGTGTTTCCTGTGGAGAAGAGGATTCACGATCATGGTTTGATCGGAGACCAAATATCAGTGCTCTATCTAGGAATAAACTAACACTGTTCCCACCCATGAGAGGGATATTTGTGAATGAATTATAGCTTCAGTCTATTCATAACAACTACTGGATGATATTGCATTGTTCCTGTGTCTGGGAATACATTGAATGCCCTTTGAAGTGAAATGCAATATAAAGGAAGAAGATATGAAATGTTCACTCATGGCCAACAGATGAGAGAAGGGAGAGAAATCCAGAGTCTAAAGTTGATGGCATAATAGTAAGGAGAAGAAAGAGTCAGGCATTGAAGAAATAGGCAATTCTATCTACTATTTCAACCAGTAGTGCTATATCTATAGTTTAAATCCCGGAACTTTTTTTCTTCTATTTTGCCATCTGGCTGATGATACAAAGCTCCTGGTACTTCAGGTATGTGGGCCTGAGTCTGCTTTAACTCCTAGTCTGCTGTGAAGGTGGTTATGCTCAAGTGCATGTCTGTTCTGTAGGATGTGATTTGGTAATTATTGATGATGTGTCCCTTCCTCTTGAAAATGGCTCATAAAAGTTTAGCTGCCAAGAAGATATGTAGTGTCTTTAAACCTTTTGGTCTTTCGAATAAAATGGACAGTTAAAGGACCTAACCTATTTTTTCTCTAGGTCATTAGGTGTTATTTCTAAAGATATTTTACTGAGGATAAGATACATGTAGAAAAGTACACACATAAAATCCAAAGTAGTTTTCACAGACTTGAAGACACCTTGATAACCAGTACTAGATTAGGAAGCAGAATACTGCCAGAATCCTAGAAGTCCCATGGTGCTCCCTTCCAGTAGCAATTCTTCCCAAGAGCTAGACGTAACCTGACTTTTAATATCAATGCATTGTCAGTTTAACTTCATACAATGGAATAATACTGAAGAATTTCATGGTAATATGATTCCTTTCACTCAATGTTATGTTTACCTTTTAATTTGTGCATACTCACTGTTGGATGATATTGCTTGTACTTTCTGCTAATCAGGTGTTTTACTATTAGAGAATGGCTTTTCAGCAATTTATTCTTTTAATATATAGATATTAGGTGACAAGTGTACTTTTCAGGGCATAGAGCATAGCAAAGTAAGAAAACATGGTTCCTCAGGGAACTTTCAGGTTAGAAGGGGGATAAACAATAAGTACATTAAAAATATATCTAGTAAAAAAATAATAATTCCAAAGGTAGACCTGTACTGAAAAATTGTGCTAATAGATTGAAAACATCTAGCTCAGGCAAGACCTGGATAAATATCTTTAGGTATTAATGATATGGGAGTCAAATATTTTTCCATGTTTACTTCTTTATTGGCTAACATACTGAAAATTAATGACGGCCCATGAATCTTTACATGGCAGATGGTGACTTTAATGTTGGTCACTGGATCAAGCGAGGGACTTGACAACCTCTATGTTTGATTTATAAAAGTACTTTGATGGAATATTACATGATGACCTTTTTCTTTTAATAGATTCTTTTGAATAGATTTTTTATGTTACCAATAAATTTGGAGTTTTAAAATATCACATTTAAATGACGTTTTGTGGTCCCTAAAGACATTCCTTTTCTTTCTTTAATTCCCTCTAAACTTTTCTTTCACATTTCATATTTTTCCCACTTTTGCTTTGCAAATGATCTTTTAAATAGACTACTTAAGGGGAGTAATGATTTAGCATTGCTATATAGGTATGCAGGCATATCTGTATATTAATGCTCCCCGATTTCATTTTACTGTCTGATCTTTAGCCTTTGAATCTGATTTTAACTTTATTTTTCATATTAGAAACTAGAATTTTAAGGCTACCTGCCATGTTTTTTGAAAACAAACCATGAGCAAATTTATTTTATATATATTATTATGACTAATATTACATATATATTAATACATAATTATCTTAAATTTTCATGGTATTTTAGAGTTAAAATAATCACTAGGAATAAATGAGCACCTATAAAGTCTTGCATTTCTAATCATAATAATTCTCTGATGTAGATGGAGATATTACTGTTTCTTTTGTATAGTATAGAAATCTGAAATTTAACTTGCCCAATATTAATGACTAGTCAATAGTAGAACTTCTATTGAGTGCCATTCCAACACGCAAGCAAGTTACTGTAGTTTTATTATTTCTGCCTTTTCTCCATTGAGAAAGAACATGGCAAATCCAGAGAAAGAGTAGGAATATATAGAAGGTTGAGGGTAGTGGCAAGAAAGGTAAGGTGAAAGATTCCAAGTTTCAGCTTCACCTAATTTCCACCTGGTGAAAACCGAAGGACTGGATGATTCTAGAAAAGTATTTGAGAAACTATCTTCTAATTTTGTGGAATGGAAATAGAAACAGAAAATAAAAGTAACACACAAAAATAAAGGGAGGTAGATGGCCAAAAATAATTTTACCAATATTAAATTAACAAAATTAAATATTTCTTTGCTCCAAAACATTGCAGTTTCTTTAATTTGGTAGTATGAAAGGAAGGAAATTTAATTGACCATGGAACCCTTTATCCCATGATAAGTCATATATTGTTTACAGAATATCCATCAAGGAAACAGTGCAGTAAGCAGGTATCCGCCTATCCTACGAAATGAGAAAACAAAGATTTACACAGGAAAAAATCAGAAAGGCATATCTAAAATGTTAGTCTAATTGGACTTATGCAATATGACCAGAATACTTTGTTACTTAGGTTTCTAATTTTCTAATTATAAAGAAATCTGTGCCTATAATCCCAGGTAGAAAATCCATTTTATACTCTTATCCTCCATCAAAACTGGGCCACACAGACTTTAAAGGGAACCATGCAATGGGTGATGGACTATCTCCCAAACTCTCAGGCTCTAAGTGATTAATGCTCAACAAGAAATTGTTTTTGGGGTACCTATATTTATATTTAGGAGAGTAAAATAAAATCTATTGAGAAAAAAATTTTCAAAGATCTCTTTTTGAATAACTTTCCAAGGGGTCTCCTTCAGGAGCAAGAGTTCTAAAAACTGGCTACAGTGGTCATGATCCATGAAGAAATTTGACACTTTAGTTTAACCCACGTCAGCACAAATCAACCAACAGTCAGATCTTTTCTGACCCCAGATGATTAAATAGGCAATGTTACTCAATAGAGTATGGAACCTTTGCCCTGGCCTCTCTTTTGCTTCACCTACTGTTGTTTTACGACATCACAGTGTTTGGAATTTCACCTAGAATGAAATGATTATATTTCTGTTTGTTTTTCTTTCTTTATTTTCATGCTGTATGTTTCCCCTGCAGGAAAGTAGAGACAATCTATGTCTTAAGTAGTTAATGTGTAGGATCGCAGGTTTTTGTGTTTTTTTTTTTTTTAACAGTTTATCCATTGTGAGAGTCCTTTCCGTTTCTTGATTATCCCCAGTGGGGTTAGGGTGGAAGCAATGTGCAAATGAAGAAGTAAATGTAATAGCAGGATGCTGTTTGTGTCCTACCCATTTCCCTCCAATCCCTTGTCACCAAGTTTGTAGTGGCACCCACCTCCCAGCTGCCAAAGGTGCTTGACTGATAGCTCATACCTGCAATGTTTCCTGGAAGCTCGTTGGTGACTGATTGAAGCTGCCTCATCTAGAATGCTTTGGTTTTATGTCTCTTCTCTCTCCCTTTGCTTCAAGGCAGGACGGGCTTTGATGCAATGTGGACTCCGGACATCCCTAAGGGATCATGCAGAATTAAAATGTTATCCGAACCCCTGTTCCTGCTTTGCTTCTTCAGTTTTCCTGTTGTCCTCTCACTCCCTTATTAGTTTCTCCCACACACTTACTCTCAATTAGTCAAAGGCATATAAGCCACCTCAGGTTCTGCTTTTAGATAATCTACCTTAAGATGGAGGTCAAATAGAAAAGGGTAAGGAATGGAGGAGCAAATACGTGTAACCTTAACACTTTATCTAAGAATTCAGGAACCAAAAAGAGCCGATGCTCAAGTTTTCTAGCATATATATGTATTTTTAATTTTTACTCTGTTATTTATTTATTTTTTCTAGCATATTGATATGAACAAACAAACAGAGGTAAGATTAGTCAGATATTCATAAGCCATTGATAAATGCATCAGACTGGACAGACTCGACTGAACTATTAGCTAACAGAAAATGGAGATAGTCCTTTAGCATGCAGGACTGCTAAAATGAGTTTCACTTCAGGTTGGGATGTGAAAGGATAGTAACACCAAACAAAATTCAGTTTATTAAAAGACATTGTTGTATATGAGATGGTCAAAGAACAGTGAATGAGAGAAAACCCAGAACTGATTCTGAGTTCAAAGGAGAGAAGCCCTTCATAAATAAGAGGAAAGCCCTGGCTTTCTTGGGGGAAAATACTCTATGTAGGTACAGGCAAGAGGAGAAGGCATTCTAGAGACTTTGCAGGGTTGATAAAAGGCCAAGAAAAATGACAAGATATTGTTGGTGGGGGCAGTTGGGAAGTTTTTGGAGTCTGAAGTCCAGTGGAAGCAAAAATAGTTCACTGAGCCTGGAAATTGACAACTTCTCACCCAATTTCTCTGAGAATATGACAGTGAAGGTGGGGCTAAACCGAATAAAATATCCCTGCCGTCTTGAGCTTTCTCACTCTGTTTGGAACAAACTGCCTCACTGCTACTGATTTTGAAGGTGAAACCAGGACTCAAAGCCCTCTTGGACCAAATTCTGATAAAATAAAAAAGATTCGTTTTCCTGGGTGAGTCTAATGAACTGGAGAGTAGGTGTTGGCTGCAGTCTGCTTGGATTTAGGACTTAACCGGTACATGAACAGCCCAAAGATTTAAGTCTCTGGGACAATGCCCATCCCAAAAAATGGAGAGTATCTACAACTGCAAGCAAGACATTTCCATCCATCTGCCCCATCGGATCTAAGTCCTCTCTCAATCAGAAGCAGAGGGGGAATCACCATACCATAATTCTCAAGATTAAAGAACGAACAAACATAAGGTGGGAATACAACTATGAACTAAAGTAGACTTATTATTACTCTATTAATGGAAGAACTTGTAAAACTGATATTAAGACAATGATCACCAAAGGTTCTGAGAGAGAGAGGGAAGAATAGGTGTAGCATGGGGCATTTTGGGGACATTGGAATCGTTCTGTGCGATACTGCAGTGACAGATGCAAGCCATCATACATTTTGTCAAAACCTGTAAAATTGTGCTGTGCGAAGTGTTAACCATAATGTAAACTATAGACCATGCTTAGTAGCAATGCTTCAATATGCGTTCAACAGTTTTAACAAATGTACCACACTAATGAAAGATGTTAATGGGGTAAAGTGTGAGAGAGGTGGTGTGGGTATATGGCAATCCCCATATTTTCTATGTAACATTTGTGTAATATAAAGCTTCTTTAAAAATAAAGAAAAAAAAAGAGATTAGATCTTCATAGGTAGAGGGCCAGAAAGGCACACTGGTTGATGGTTGGGCTAACCAGAAATGAGTTTAATCTTATTAAAGTTGCAATTCAGTTGCAGATCAACTTAAAAAACATAGGAAACAGCTTGCAATTTTTGGAAAAACAAAACAGAATAGAACAAAACAGTACTATACATCAATTCCACTATTCTCCTACATGCAATATCCTGTTTACAATGTAAAAATATGATATATGCAACAGATATTGGAACTAACAGTCAAGGACTTAAAAAAACTATTTTAAATATGTTCAAGGGCTTATGGGAAAAGATGAAAAAAATAGCTGAACAAATGTAAATTCTCAGCCAAGAAAAGAATCTATAAAAAATAAAGTCAAAGTTCTAGAAATAAAAAATGGATTATCTGAAATGAAAATAGAAACAAAAACAAAACAAAAATCATTGAATGGACCAAATAGAAGAATGTATACTGCTACCTAAAAGAAAAGTACATTTGAAAATAGGTCTATATGGATTGACTAAATGGAAGCGCATAGAAAAAACAAGAAAAACTAAATAAAGTGGGACAATGTCAAACCATCTAATATATGTGTAATGAGAAACTCAGAGAGATTAAAAAGAATTTGAAAGACTTTTGCGCACAGATTTATAAGAAAGAATCTCCAGGGTCTTATTTAGATATAATCATATTTAAGAGACCATCCAAGACATTACTACTAAACCTACAGAAATAAAAGTGATTATAAGAGGATACTATGGACAAATGTACCCCAACAAATTAGGTAACCTAGATGAAATACAAAAATTCATAGAAACACACAAACTATCTATATTTCACTCCAGAAGAAACAGAAGCTCTCAATGGAACAATGAAAAGTAAAGAGATTGAATCAGTAATCAAAAACCTCCAAACAAAGAAAAGTCCAGGACCAGGTGGCTTCACAGGTGAGTTTTACCAAATATTACAGGAAGAATTAGCACTAATCCCGCCCAAACTCATCCAAAAAATTGAAGAGGGAAACACTTCTTAACTTTCTATTAAACCATTAACCTCATACCAAAGCAAATAAATATATCACAAGAAAGGAAAATTACAGATCAATATCCTTTATAAATATAGATGCAAAAATCCTTAACAAAATACTAGCAAACTGAATCCAAGAGCACATTAAAAGAATTATACACCAGGTCACTTTAGGTTTATCCCAAGTATGTGTGTGTGGTTAAACAAGAATATTAATGAATGTCATTTACATTAACAGAACAAAGGGAAAATCATATGGTCATTTCTCAATTGATGCAGAAAAGGCATATGACAAAATCCAGTATGTGTTCTTGATGAAAAACATTTAGAGATGTAAATTATAATGTGAACTATAGTCCATGTTGCTAGCAATACTTCAATATGTGTTCATCAATCAACATTTGTACCACACTAATGAAAGATATTGTTAATGGGGGAAAATGTGGGAGGAGGAGGAATTGGGGTATATGGGAATCCTTTACATTTTTGATGTAATATTTATGTAATCTAAATATAGATTTATGTAATTTTCTTTAAAAATTTAAAAAAAACAGAAAGTAGTTGTGAAAATTTCATAGGTAACATAATATTCAATGGTGAAAGATTGAAAGCTTTCTCTCTAAGATCAGGAACAAGACAAGGATGCCCACTGTCACCACTCTTATTCAACATTCTACTGGAAGTTCTAGCCAGAAAATTAGGCAGGAAAAAGATGTAAGAGGCATCTAAATTGAAAAGGAATAAGTAAAACTTTCTCTATTTTCAGATGACATTATCCTATACATAGAAAATCCTGAAAAATCCACAACAAAGGTACTAGAGTTAAAAAAGGAATCCAGCAAAAGAGTGGGTACAGGATCAACATGCAAATAGCAACAGTTTCTAGACACTAGTAAATGAACACTTTGAAGAAGAAATCAAGAAATAAATTATATTTACAATAGCAACTAAAAGAATAAAATATCTAGGAATAAATTTATCCAGGAATGTAAAGGACATGTATACAGAAAACTACAAAACATTGCTAAAAGAAATCAAAGACCTAAATAAATGGAAGGACATTCTGTGTTCATGAATTGGAAGCCTAATTATTGTTAATATGCCAACTCTATCTAAAGTAATATACAAATTCAACACAATGCCAATAAAAATTCCAACAGCCAATCATGAAATTTATATGGAAAAGTAAATTATCCCAAATAGTCAAAACAGTCTTTAAAAAAGAAAAAAAATTAGAGGCCTCACACATACCAATTTTAAAACTTATTAAAAAGCTATAGTGCTTCCAGTGGCCACTGCCTCTACATCAATGATATAATTTCTTCCACTGATAGAATCACAATAAGTCTATAGTAGAATACCAGTAAGTCCATAGTTTATTCCCCAATCCTGAGGATTCTGGGATGGTGATGTCCACTCCACCTCTAATTGAGAGGGGGCTGCAATCCCATAGGCCAATGGATGGGACTCTCTTGCTTGCAGTTGTAGACTTTTTCAGTTCCTTGATATGGTAGTTGTCCATCATCACCTCCTTGTTAGTTGTCCTGGGTGAGACCAATGAACTGGAGGCTCTGAGGGCAGGGAGAGGGAAAAACAGGTGGAATACGGGGGCATTTTTGGGACTTGGGAATCATCCTGAATGACATTACAATGACAGATACAGGCCATTATATATCTTGCCATAACCTACAGAATTGGGTGGGAAAGAGTATAAATTACAATGTAAACTTTAATCCACGCTTAGTGGTAATTCTCCAAAATGTGTTCATCAATTGCAATGAATGCACCTCGCTAATGAAGAATGTTGTTAATGTGGGAAAATGGAAGAGATAGGGGGAGTAAGGCATATGGGAGGAAGCGGGTGTGGCTCAGTGGATAGAGCCCCCGTTTACCATATGGGAGGCCCGGGTTCGCGTCCCGAGGCCTCCTTGTGAGGGCA